>JAYEVD010000793.1:0-179214 GCA_036346405.1 Phyllostachys edulis
GTTTCTCTGCTCCATTCTCGCCATGAGTGCATGAGATTGGGAAAAAGAGAGTATGTTGACAAGAGATGCAGGAAGATCCCCAGTCGGTCGGGCGCCTAACTGCCGGTGTTTTGGAACCGATCTTCACGTAAAGATTGTTTGATTCGGGGTCTCCTATAATGGAATCACGCGAGAGATTGACATGGGGATTTTTATCTGAGTTCGAGCCTTCTCGAGGAGAGAATAACAACCCTACTCTGTGTGTGTATGGTATTGAGTGTATTACGAACAATCGGGAGAAAAACTAAGACTATTACGGATGATAGTGCTTGTCTTCACGATGGCGATTCGATCTCCCTTCCTTCTCGATTGCCGCCTTTATATAGTACGTGAAGGGTGGCGGTTTCTCCGGAGTGAAGCGGCGACTCATCACATCTATGCTTGGCGCATGTTGGCAATAATCACCGGGCGTATTAACTCCTCCACATCGCCTAACGACTATATATCGAGAGATAATGGAGCATTATGTGCTATTACTTCGTGAAAGTAACAGCGTATGATGATTGTTTGAATCCTTAATCAATTGGACCCACTACTTTGTAGGTTTTATTGATCCTAAGGTGGTAAGTAGCTGACACTGGTCAGTAGAAGAACTACGACCATAAGGTAGTCGTAGCAAGACTTACGACTATGGGATAGTCGTAGCATAACTTACGAATATGGGGGTGGTGGTAGAAGAACTCACGACCACCAAAGAAACTCCTCCCTTATAACATTAAGGGGTATACTCAGGGACCATATGACATCATATTTACCTATAATAAGAATTATAGGTAAAAGATAAAATGAGGATTATTAGATCCTCATCAACCTCCTTCTTTGTTTAGACTACCTTCTCTGTTTGAACCTTCCTTCGGTTTTGACCTCTCCTTTGGGTCACAATGTAACGACCCGGCCTAGGGCACCCCGGGAGGTCCTCGGGACCTCTGGGAGGTCGAAGAGCCCCAGGGGCGTCGAGAGGTCCCTCGGGACCTCTGGGAGGTCATGAAGAACTTCCGGGGCGTCCCGAGAGGACATCGGTGAGACCACACGAGACCTCCCGGAGGTCCGAGAGGACCACTCGAGGTCTGGAGGTCTGACCCAGAGGTCATGGACCTCGAGACCTCCCAAAACTCCATGTCTCCACAGGGAGGTCCGGGAACCACCCCGAGGAGGTCGTGGGGCTTAGGGCAAGCTGAAGTCCTCTGTGATCCAAACCAGCCCCGAGAGATCATCGTGGTTCTCCACGACAACAAGTGATAACATAAACATCCACAAGACTTTATTAACAGCAAAAGGGTTGCTTACAACTCCAATGTGAGGAGCACACAAACGCAGCGGAGAACAAAACCCAAAGACAAAGTCCACCCATTACACCACGGTGGTCGGGTTGGGCGTGGCCTAATTGGTGGTCATCTTCATCATCATAGGAATCTTCATCTGCTCAATATATGAATCAAGCAAGAGTGAGCACAACAACCGTGCTTCATAAGTTACACCCGTCAATTAACGAGAATGACATGCATAGGGATATATCAAAGGACAGCATACTAGGGTTGATTTGCATAAAGCCAATTTTATTTCAAATACAAGTATTAAGTTTCAAAGGAGGCTACCATAATTAAAATTCATTCTTGTGAAAACCATTTTCAGTTGGATAGCATTCAACATAGCAATGGTGAAGGATACCTCTGCACAAGGCTTCCCCACACCCATTTTGGTTAAACCACCAAAACCATTTTCATAACCTTTTGAAACCAAAACCAAAGCTAACTTTGAGTGACATTGCCAACATGTCCATGACCGTGGACACGGCTATTGAATAGATTTACACTCTGAGAGGTTGCACACTTTACCCACATGACATGAATTCTCTAGTTTGCTTGACATCCGTCGATGCCACCTCACACTTCCTTTGGTGAGAGGTCTAGAGCACATGACAAGGCCGTTACAATGCATTGCTCCACCGTAGCCCACCCCCATTAAGGTTTCGCAATCCCCCCCTTTGGGTAGAAACACCGCCGGGTCAATGGGGTGCCCCCTCTTATGCTAGGTGGGACTACAACTAGTCATAACATGACAAACCCACCGCGTCCACGGGATGAACCACGATAGAGCTTTGCAAATTAGTTAGCCAGATCCCACGCCCCATACTAGAGACATGTGGTTGCACAATTTTGGCATAGCCCATTATAGGCTTAGCAAGTGGTGTCTCAAAGACCGGTCCTAAACTGACTTGGGCGACAAACCTCAACCCTGGGGCATCGGATCACACGACCCCCCGTGCATAGACATGCACCAACCATACAACCAAATTCACCCAAGTCAAAACCATTTTCATTTACTTTGCTTTACAATTCTCCATGCCACACCAATGCCAAGGTCACAAGTAAAACATCCATGACACACCAATGTCATGGCCGAAAGCTCCATGGCACACCAATGCCATGGCTCAAAACATTTGATCATTTGATGTTTTTGGTCAAAGCTCCCCAAATCAAGATTTTGGTCTAAGCATTACTAAGCATGTCATTTTTAAAGAGCTTCGGGTCCTTACTATTGCAAGAACCAGTTTTTATCTAAGGTGGCAATGAGGTTGGTTCAATCATGGATAGAGGTCATACCAAGCAGTAGGTTTTAACTATGGATTGAAAGATAGGCATTGAAATACTTAGTAAAGTAAGCATGCATACATCTTTTGAAAACAGCATAAATAATTTGAAGTATTGGGTGCAACATGTTCAAGAATATAACTTGCCTTGCTCAAGATCTCGAGCTGCTTCCTCTCCCTCACTGAACTCAGGCTCTCCACGGTCTTGACAATCTACACGTGAAGAACCAAATATTCAAACAAAGCTCAAACAAGAATCCAAAGAACTCCAAATGAACTTAAAGACAAAACCAACAGAGAAGCTGGGAGGTCAAGAGGAGGTCCAAGAAGCTTGGTGGCGAGGTCCTGGAGCTCCAGAGAGAATGTCCAAGCTCGAGTTGGAGGAGGTCCAGTGACTTAAGAGAGGAGGGCTATGGTGGCTCGGTGGAGACAGAGAGCGAAATGAGAAAGAAAGTGATAAAGGAGGGCTCTCCCAAAATATATATAGGGAAAGCTATGCACATGACCTGTGATGAGTCAACAAGAGTTGGTAAATAGGACAAGAGAGTAGGCAAGGAATGTGACAATCGATTGTGACATGCGTCTTTGCAAAGGTGGGGGCATTTAATGTGATACAACATGCATTAAATGCTCTGAGACTTCTTGCCCCAAAGGACATAGTCAAGGTAAAAGCTGGGTGCTTGATCGCCAAGTGGGGCGCCAAGACCCGCCAGGAGGTCTGCAAGGACCTCGAGGAGGTCTTGCAAAGGAACAAGGGAGGTCCTCACCCACCGGGAGGTCCTAACAGTTGGATCTCCAAGGGGAGGTCCAAACGGTCAAGATCAAGTGCCCCGAGGAGGTCCGGGCAAGGGCAAGGGGAGGTCCTTACTCCGCAAGGGAGGTCCGACGTTGGATCTCCAAGGGAGAGGTCCAACGGTCAAGATCAAACGCACACCAGAGGAGGTCCGCAAGAGTAAAGGAGAACCTCACCCGCAAAAGGAGGTCTAGAACCAGTAGGATCCAATCTGAGGAGGTCCGGATGGTTAGGATTCCCAGGGAGGTCCTAACGATTCTGATCCGCCAAGAAGGGAGGTGCGGACGGCCAAGATATCAAAAGGGAGGTCTTGGCGGTCCAGATTTACAATGAGGAGGTGCCGACGGTTAAGATCTCCAAGGGAGGTCTTAACGGTCCAGATGTGCCGAGAGGAGGTCCGGAACCGTTGATGTTGATCGGACCGCCCAAAATGGTTGGGACGTTGGACGCTGAGCGTCACAACAAATCGAACGTCATTGGAGATCCAAAGGCTCAGAGAAGGTGGGAGGTTTGAACCAACAAAGCTAGCGCTCGATCACAGCCTTAGAACTAAATCGGGTGGTCCAAAATGATTGGGACGTTCGGACCACCCGAACGCCACAGCAAATCGGGCCATACAACGAAGATCTAAGGGTTCAGTGGAGGTGGGATGTTCGGACCACCCGAACACCTCACCAGGATCAAGCCGTCCAATGCAAATCGGACGACTCACAATCAATTGAGATGTAAATGGGCAAGGAGGAGGTCTGGAGGACTGGGAGGTCGATGGGACATGGGGAGGTCTAAGAAATGTAAGGGGAGGTCCTAGAGGACATGGAGAGGTCCTGAAGGACACGGGGAGGTCAAATAAATGTAAGGGGAGGTCCTAGAGGACATGGAGAGGTCCTCAGGGTTCCAAAGGAGTTCAAATACACACAAGGGTGGCACAGACTTGGGAAGATTAAGTAGTCGAGAGGATCAGAGAGGGGTATTGGACCTGTGGAGGTCCAAGTGCTTGGAGGATCTAGACCTAAGGAGGTCCGGACCATAGGAGGGCTGCGCAGAGGAGGTCAGAACCTCTGGATCCTAACAAAGGTGAGGCAGGTCGAAAGTGGGTAAAAGATGGACAGAGAAGGAAAGACCAGCAAAGCTCCAATAACTCAATAAACCAGCAAGAAACCTTTAGTTGTAGTTTGAGTTAGGTAGTTTAAACCCATTATGAAATTGCAGGTTAAGCTCTGAATTCTCATCAAAACAAAATGGTTCTCTTTATTTTTGAAAACTCCAAAAAGAGTCTAAAATTAATTCAGGGTGTCACAAACCTACCCCCCTTAAGGGAATCTCGACCCGAGATTCAAGCTTGGCCAGCAAAGAGATATGGGTAGTTTGTTCTAAGGTCTTCCTCCTTTTCCCAGGTGCCTTCGCTCTCTGGATGGTGGCTCCATTGCACCTTGTAGGTTCGAAGAATTCTGCTTTTGCTGACACGCTCTATGACGTCCAAAATTTTGATTGGTTTCTCCATAAGTGAGGTCTTCTTGGAGGTCAATGCTTTCCAACGAGGTGTGGTCTTCAGGTACCCGAAGGCATTTCCTTAATTGTGACACATGGAAGGTATTGTGCACTGCCGAAAGAGAAGTGGGCAGCTCAATTTTGTAAGCCACTTCACCTTGCCTTGCCAGTATCTTGTATGGTCCTACAAATCTTGGAGCTAGCTTCCCCCTAGTTCGAAATCTCCTAACCCCTTTGAGTGGGGTTACCCTAAGGTACACAAAATCTCCAACTTCAAAGATAGGTCTCGGCGACAAGTATCGGCGTAGCTCTTTTGTCTAGATCGAGCCTCCTCGCAAGCGCCTCCCTTATGAGATTCACTTTTTCTTCACTTCCATGATGACATCAGTCCATAATATTGGGCCGCCCACTTGATCCCATAGGAGAGGAGTTCTACATTGCCTCCCATATAAAGCTTCAAAGGGTGACATCTCCATACTAGCTTGGTAACTGTTATTGTAGGAGAACTCAACATAGGAGAGGTTCTTATCCCAGCTATCTCCATAGTCCAAAACACAAGCTCGAAGCATGTCCTTAAGTATTTGATTCACTCTCTCTGCTTGACCATCGGTTTAAGGATGGTAAGCAGGGTTGAAATTAAGTCTTGTCCCCAAGGCTTCGTGGAGACCCTCCCAAAACCTTGAAGTGAACTGGGAACCTCTATCCGACACTATACTCTTGGGTACACCATGTAGACATACAATCCGTGCTAAGTACAACTCAGCCAACTTGTTACTTGAATAGGTGGTCTTGACTGGGATAAAGTGCGCCACTTTAGTCAACCGATCCATAATAACCCAAATGGAGTCATAACTTGATTGAGTTCTTGGCAATCCAAAGTTGATAAAATCCATGCCAACTTGTTCCCATTTCCACTCGAGAATTGGTAAAGGTTGAAGCAAACCGCGGTGTCTTTGGTGTTCGGCCTTGACCCTTTGGCACACATCGCGATGTGCTACAAACTCGCTATTTCCTTTTCATGCCAACCCACCAATATCTCTCTTTGAGGTCTTGGTACTTCTTTGTGCTCCCAGGATGGATGGAGTAATGTGACTCATGGGCTTCCTTAAGTAGGAGGTCTTTTATGTCCTGGCAGTTCGGCACACACAGCCTTTTGCCGAACCAAAGGACCTCATGTTCATCCACTGAAAATCCAGGAGCTTTGCCTTGTCCTACGTTGTCTCTTATCTCCAGGAGGTCTTTATCCTTGAATTGCTTCTCTCGGATCTGCTTCTGGACCACAGGCTCCATTTCAAGCGCATGAACAAAACCTTGCTTCACAATTTCCAGATTTAGGCGCCTCATCTCTTCATATAATCTAGGTTGATTTTCTTGGACCAATAGGAGATTGCAGTAGCTTTTTTGGCTCAAAGCATCAGCCACCACATTTGCTTTTCCTGGGTGGTAGTGAATCCCAAGGTCATAGTCTTTAATAAGCTCTAACCATCTTCTCTTTCTAAGATTGAGGTCGGTTGGGTAAAGATATATTTTAAGCTCTTATAGTGCGTAGAATACTTCACAAATGATTACCAATAAGGTAATGGCGCCAAATTTTAGAGCATGTACTACATTTGCTAGTTCCAGATCATGAGTAGGGTAGTTGGCTTCATGAGGCTTTAGTTGCCGAGAGGCATAAGCTACTACCCGACCCTCTTGCATTAATACACAACCAAGACCTTGTCTTGAGGCATCACAAAAGACTTCAAAATCCTTTCTAATGTCGGGTAAAATCAACACTGGAGCAGAGGTCAATCTTTTCTTCAACTCTTGAAAACTATGCTCACATGCTGGAGTCCATTCATATTTGGTTTCCTTTTTGAGCAGTTGGGTGAGAGGTCTTGCTATCTTCGAAAAGCCCTCAATAAACCTACGGTAATACCCTGCCATTCCAAGGAAGCTTATTATCTGTGGCACTGAGTTAGGTGATTTCCAATCTAGGACATCTTAGACCTTGCTAGGGTTAACTGCCACTCTAGCAGCTAACATAATATGGCCCAAAAAGGTAACTTCACTCAACCAAAAGTGACACTTCTCGAACTTTTCATAGAGCTGGTGGTCCCTTGCTTGTTTAGTACTAACCGAAGGTGACCTTCATGCTCTTGCTCTGGTTTTAGAGTACACAAGAATGTCATCTATGAAGACAATGACAAACTTATCTAAATACTCCATAAACACCTTGTTCATCAAATTCATGAAGTATGCAGAGCATTAGTTAACCCAAAGGACATGATTGTGAACTCATAAAGTCCATATCGAGTTGAAAAGGCTGTTTTTGGAATGTCCTCTTGTCTAATCTTCAATTGGTGGTAACCTGACCTTAGGTTAATCTTGGAGAAAACTACTGCTCCTTTGAGTTGATCAAATAAGTCATCGATCCTGGGCAAAGGGTACTTATTCTTGATGGTAACATCATTAAGAGCCCTATAATCCACACACATACGTTGTGTACCATCCTTCTTTGCCACAAAGATCACGGGGAGCTCCCCAAGGAGAGGAACTCGCCTTATAAAACCTTTTGCTTTGCATTTCTTCAATTTGTTGTTTTAGCTCAACCAAGTCATTAACGTGTAACCTATATGGTCTTTTGGAAATAGGTCTTGTCTCGGGGACTAGGTTAATGACAAATTCCAAATCTCATGCTGGAGGCATTCGGGTAGCTCACTAGGAAACACATCGGGTACTCCCTTACCACAGGAGTCTTCAAATCTCATTTCTCTCAAGCAGACACCCTAGGACCTGCCTTAGAGAGGTCTCTGGCTAAATTCCACTTGCACCCTTGCTCATTGGTGAGCGCAATGGACTTGTTGGCACAATCTATTAGCCCCTGGTTTTAGATAACAGGTCCATTCCTAGGATCACATCTAACCCTTGGGAGTGCAAGACTATCAAGTGCATGGAAAGGTACTCCCAAGATTTCCAAGGAAAGATTCGAGCATAAGGAGTTGGTTCTCATTTCCAAGCCCGGGGAATGGATGAGCATAGGGTTTAATAAATGAGTAATAGCTAACCCATTGCTACCCACAAATTTTGAAGAGACAAATGAATGTGAAGCTCCAGAGTCAAAAAGGACTGAGGGGATGGTATTAACAAAGAACGTATTCAAGGACTACATTGAAGCTTGTTGAGCTTCCTCTGCCGTGAGGTGGTTCACTCGCCCTTTGTTGAACTGCACTGGAGGTCTTGAATGGCTGCCATGAGTTGAGGACCCTTGAGCTGATCGGGTGGGAGTTGGAGCTGGAGCTTGAGATTTCTTTGGACATGTGAGCACCGGATTTATTAGGCTCATAATACTTAGTCATCCAATTGACCTAGTATTATCAACCAAATAAACCGGTCTCGAGAGATGTATACTTCGAATGCAGGTATACATACCTCACAACAAAAGAATGTATCAATTCCATACAACACATAGTACATAAGCAACAAACCGAAGTTAATATTGATATGGAATAGCTATTACAAAAAGAGGCCCTTAGGCCAAATAGCAACAATTAAAAAGATAACAATGAAGCAAAAGTGCCATAAAGATGGCTATAACACAAAGCCAATCGGTGTGCCTTAACCCTAGGCATCTGATGGGACCGCCAAGCTAGTCGTCGAAGAAGGCGCAACACATAGCACAAAAGTGAGGCTCTTGGAACTCACCCCTTCCTCTGCAACAATAGCCACAAAAATGCCACAACCACGGGCGAGATGAGTACATAAAGTACTCCATAAGACTTACGTGTAAGATAACAGGCCTATAACATATGCTACATGCAAGCTTTATGTAAGTGGAGGTTGTATGTCTCATTTAGCATAAAGCAACATTTATTTGCAATAAGGTAATACATTTAAAGGCAAGTTGTCAAATCTGTTTTTAACATTCAAATATCAAGTTTGACAACGATAATAACAATAAGTAGATGACAACAACAATCCCTGGAAGTGACTAACCCAATAGTCACCACAACAATAGCATGAACTCCCGTTCATACCACCCATGTCAAATTTTAATTAAAGGTTGTAGTCTAATTCTACGGGAAATAACCAAGCGTGTCCATAACCTAGGGCGAGGCTATTGAATAGTTTATCCCCTGCAGGTGTACCACTGTATCCACACGCTGCATCGCCTTTCCTTTACGCACACTTCGAAGGTGTCTTTGGCACGGCTAAGTCCTCACGAGACCTTTCCAAAGGATAATGCTAATTACGAGTCAAGACAACCCACGGGAGAAAGAGACATTAGACGACCTAGCAGGAAGCTAATGTTCCTCCCACACTATACATATCGTTTTCATTTAAAACACACCAACCGAGCAGCTCATAATTAACACCTCCTAGAGTACTTAGTCAAGAGGGGTTCCATATGCCTCGCGTGGTTAGTACGCATAATTGCTTGGATCAATGGCGCAAGAATTCGGTCCTTGTTGACTCGGGCATACCACCACATCCAAAACCACACCATCCATCCAATATGCCCAAGTCCAATCCACACATTTATTTTCAGATTTTGTATTTACAAATTAACAAAGCACAAGATGGACATAATGGAATAATAATTTTAGTGTGATCAAGGTCATCGACATAATGTCGATAACCGCCTATTTCTACCGTTATCTAAGCATTGCTAAGCATTTCAAGTCGCAATCTACTAAGTGATATGAGCTCATCCGACGAGCTCAAACCACAGCCAGTAACCTAGGCGTAAGGTAGTAAAGACATGGCATCCCTACAGATTGTGCAACTATAGGATTCACTAACCATAATTTAAAACAAAGTAGCAATGCATACATAGAGTTTATGCAATATAATAGACTTGCAAATATAGGATGAATCATGGTCAAACTGCTTGCCTGGCTGTTGAGGGTCACTTTGTTGCGGAGGATCGTTCTCGGATTACCACAAATGTCGAACCCTAACGAAAAGGCGATAAAGAGTCGATAAGAATAAAGAAAAGCAACAAGACCCAACAGCAAAAGTTCTCCGAATGACTTGAAATTTTTACAGCAGCAAGATAAAGATTTATCATGAATTTAGCAACAAGAATCAATCAATTTGGATCCTTGATGCAAAAGATATGACCAAAACAACTCAATTCGGCCAGAAAAATAACAGTTTAAATTAAAAAGGGCTACTGTTCACAAAATATTTTCTAGGGGTCTTCTGGACATGAAATTTTTATGGTAGATAGGTAATGACATTCTAAGACTAATGGAAGTGGTTTCAACTCTTTTGGAGTTACATTGCAACTTCTACAATTTTTCAAAGACAAGAACTTGAACAAAATTATAATGCATAATTATTCTTTCTAAAAACAGTAAAATGTTCAAAACTATTTTTCCTAGCAAGTTCATTAATAGAGGAACCCAACAAACTTGGATTCACTCAAAAATCATTTACAGAGAATTAGTTATGTATTTTACAAGTTGCAATGTTCTCTAGTAAACAATTAAAGCCTATGCAAAGTTAAAGTTAATTCTGGACATTCTTGTAACTATAACATGATTAAAACCATTTTTAGATTAAAGTATAGTTAACAACAGAATTAACACAATTGATTTCATCTCAAAAGGAGTCATAATGAATTTGTTATGCATTTTACCATTTAACATGAATTCAATTACAATTAATAAAGCTGAGAATGATTAAAATCTAATTTCATGCTTTTCTGGAGTCATATTAATCTTCTAGACATTTTTAGATTAAAGTTGAGTTAATAAAAGAATTACCAAAAGTGGAATCGACCGAAAATAAATTATTATGAAATAGTTATACCTTTTCAAAGTTTATTGCAATTTCTAGTTGTAAAATTAACCTCCCGGGAAATAAAGAAAGAATAAACTGAGAGATAAGGCGTGGCGCTATCGGGGCCGTTCATCTCAACATTAACGCCCACGCGCAGCCCCCGCACAGCACAGCCCGATCGGCCCAGAGGTTTTCCACCGTCGGATCTAGATCAAAGGGTCCACAGAGAACCAAGTGCAAAACGCCCGCTGGGAGAGAGAAAAATGGGTAGGGCCCACCGACAGCTTACGATGGGGCGCGCGTGCTAAAAAGCTGGGTTTTAATGTCGGGCCCTTTGTAAGTGGCGCCAAGCACGACAGATCTTAGCGCCGCCAAGCGCCGAAGTGGAGTAATCACCTGCGGGGCCACCTGTCGGTGACTCCAGGGAATTTTAAGACAACCAATTAATGTTTAACCCCTCATTTACTTCCGTTCACAATGATTAGCGCCATTAATCTTGGATCAATGTCCTAATGGGCGCCGCACGCATGCGTGTCAAACCGATGACAGTCGGTCCAAGAGCGCCTCATGCGGCGACAGGACCTCGACTCGCATAAACCGAAACATGAATGGGTCCGCAATACTCTCACGGACCCAATGGAGGTGACTACGCTCCGGCGGTATAAGGCAAATCGCCGGCGAGCCGGAGATGATGACGGTGACCGATTTGGCCGAAAACAATGAAAACAGCAAATGAGCTCCGCTTGGTTCAAGGTAGCTGGTGCCCTGACCTCTAGGGACTAATAAGAGGGTACCTTGAGGATGAGGAGGCAAGGGGATGGCCGGGATTTCTCCGGCGACTTGAACCTTGCCGGCAGTGAGGAAGGTGAGAGGGAAACGGTGGCCTAGGCCCAAAATGATAGCATGGGTCATCACTAAAGCTTCCACACAGCACAAGGATAGTCCAACAACCAGCCATTAAGGAAGTGAAGCACTCACCGGGCTTGAGGAAGAAAGGGGGTGTTCACTGTTGACCAAACCCGAACTCCAAATTCAAGCCGCCCCTGTAGAGGTAACCCAAAATAGAGTTAGGGCTAAAGATCACCGAGGGGAGGAGCTCAAGTTGAAGCACAGAGGGAGGAAGAAAAACCACTGGAGGAGCCGCACCGAGGAGCTCAAGCCGGTAATGGCGCCACTAGGTTTGGGGGTGCTCGAGCTCGGCAAGCAAGGAGAGGGCAAGCGAGCTCGAGGTGGAAAGGATACTAAGGAGGGTGCTTGAGGGCTTAAGTGGCGAGAGAGACAAGCGTGAGCAACCGCAACAAGCCCGGTCAAGGTCACGCCATGGGCGCCGAGGGAAAAAGGGGGGCAGGTAAGGGAAGACTTTGGGGCTCCCTGGCACGCATTAAATGCAACAAGACGTCGCCAAGTGACAGGCCTCGCCCCATACCAGCCAAGACGCCATGGCTCTCAAGGGCCTTCGTGCGGGCCGAGACGGCGAGGACGAAGAACAGGAGCGCGAGAGGGGCCACCGGCAGAGAAAGAAAAGGAGGAGCGGCTCGGTTCAACAGGCCCAAAGGATGGAGCCCAACCGGATCGTAATGGCCGCCGATGCGGATCCAACGATCGAGGTTGCCCCTGCTTTGAACTGGAAATGGATTGAGTGGGAAAACACGAGCCGCACGATGAAAATCCGAGGGCCGAGAAGCAGCGGCGCACAGTGAGCGGGCTCGGGACAGCGCTAGCTGGTTGGACCGAGTCCGATGACTTGGACTGAGAGGCAGCTTGAGCCCAAGCGAGCTGCTCGTCCAAGGGTTGACTGGGTTCAAAAACAGAGTGAGGACTTTGTGGATTTACTAGAGATAGCAATTCAACTCTAGAATTTATGAAATTTTTACAGAAGCTTGCTAACCTAAGGATTAACCCCCATAAAATTTTCAGAGATTTCCAGGCTATGAATTTTCCTCAAGAATTTGCAGGAGGTGAAAATTGGGTTTGACCAGCTTTTGGTGGTTTGACTTGCCTCCAAAACTATTCAAACAATTTCTAAAATTGTGAGAAAATTCAGAGGGGTCACAAGGCTTCCTAGAACCTTGGAAAAATATTTACAGATGTTGGCACAAGATTTTTGTCCAGGAGGTTTTTGATTTGAGTTTAAAGCTGGAGATTTGATTTTTATTTCCATAATTCTTTTGCAAGAATTACAGAAAAGGTTCAAGGACCTCAAGATAAGTAAAAAGTTTTAATTTCCCCTCATTTTCAGAATTGGGATGTTACAGGACACTTATTTGCATAGTGCCCTACTTCATGACAATTAAAACACGTCACCCCTGCTTTGGGTTTGTAATTTGGTCTTGCACGAGATTGACCTCTGGGAGGTCTTTTGAGAGCTGGAGGTGCTGACCTCTTGACTGCATAGAGGTCCTGATGGGGGAGGAGGTCGCAGACCTCATAGGTTGGAACTGGGAGGTCTTTGGCCTGGAAAATCCCTCTGATCTGAACTGCTGGGCTGCCTTCCTCTTTTTGCGATTCTCCATCTCAACATGTTTGGCTTCTTGCCGAATGGTCTTGCTCACCAGATGCTGAAAATCTGGGTAATCATGAGCAAGGAGCTGGACGGAGAGGTCATCATTAAGGTCATTCAAAAATCGTTCTTGCTTGGACTCATCTGTGGCCACATCCTTAGGTGCATACCTTGCCAATTGGTTGAACTTGTGGAGGTACTCGCTGACTGTGTAGTTCCCTTGGCGCAAGGCTCTAAACTCATTCTTCTTTAATATCATCATTCCATGAGGAATATGTGCACGTCTAAAAGCTTGAGTGAATTCCTCCCAAGTGATGTCTTGAGCGTCGGGGTGGGATTGAGTAAAGTTTTCCCACCAATCGAATTTGGTCCTGGAGTTGATGAGAGGCAAATAAAACTTTCTCTCTATCAGTACATTGGATCATGTCCAATTTTCTCCTCACAACCCTGAGCCAATCATCCGCTTCGAGAGGCTCAGAGGTGCTGAAGAACGTAGGTGGCCTCATCCTCATAAACTCGGACATGTTAGCTCTAGGAGGAGGTGGAACATGTCTGAGGAGGTTGAGGCTGCTGCTGCTGCTTGGAGGTTCGAGTATTGGTGATGGGTGAGCTAGTAGGTTGATCAATTGTGCTTGATTGGCCATCATTTGATTCGATCTGGGCCTTGAGGAGGAGGAGGAGGGCTCTCACTTTGGAGTCTCTGGATCATTCTGGGGCTCTACCTTGGCCACTGCCTTGCCACTACCCTTGTGGTCACCATCTGCTAAGGTCAAGAGGTAAGAAAGATAAGAATTCTAAGAGGTAAGGCTTAAGACTTAAAGCAACTAAACCCATGTTGACCCTAAAAGCCAAAATTTCAGCAATCAAGTTCACACTTTCTACAGAGCGCTGCCCTCAGGTGCAAGTGAAAAGGTCATGGCATGGAGGGAGGTCTTTTGTAAAGCAGCCCCAGTGAGGTAACCTTACAAAGAGCCACCACTCATTGCCACAACAGGAGGTCCTTAACACCACCACCACAATTTAGATCGGTCCTATAGACATTCCAAGGAAAGAATTCCATTCAATCTTATAAAAGCGTTGAGGCAAGCAAAAGATAAGGAGGAGATAAGGTGAGATAAAGCCTGATGAGGGGTAAGAATAGATAGATGACTCAGGGTAAGAAGAGAACATTTTCATTTCTCTTGTTTACTAAAACATATTTTGAACTTTTCTATCGGCCATTCTAATAGGTGCGTCCTGCGCAATGTAATGCTCGATACCACTGTGACCGGCCTAGGGCACCCTGGGAGGTCCTCGGGACCTCCTAGGAGGTTCATGAAGGACTTCCCAGGGGCGTCGAGAGGACATCCGGTGGACCACGAGACCTCCGAGAGGTCCGAGAGGACCACTCGGAGGTCTGGGAGGTCCTGACCCGCAGAGGTCGCTGGACCTCAGACCTCCCAAAACTCCACGTCTCCACCCGAGGGAGGTCCGAGGGAACCACCCCGAGGAGGTCGTGGGGCTTAGGGCAAGCCTGAAGTCCTCTGTGATCCAAACCAGCCCCCAGAGATCATCGACTGGTTCTCACAGCAACAAGTGATAACATAAACATCCACAAGACTTTATTAACAGCAAAAGGAGGTTCGTTTACAAGGGTTGCTTACAACTCCAGCAACAGGGAGCACACAAACGCAGCGGAGAACAAAACCCAAAAGACAAGGTCCACCCATTACACTGGTGGTGGGCCGAGGGCGCGGCCTAATTGAGTTGGTCATCTTCATCATCATAGGAATCTTCATCTGCTCAATATATGAATCAAGCAAGAGTGAGCACAATAACCGTGCTCGCAAGTTACACCATCAATTAATGTAATGACATGCATAGGGATATATCAAAGGACAAGACATACTAGGGTTGATTTGCATAAAGCCAATTTTATTTCAAATACAAGTATTAAGTTTCAAGGCAAAGCTACCATAATTAAAATTCATTCTTGTGAAAACCATTTTCAGTTGGATAGCATTCAACATAGCAATGGTGAAGGATACCCTCCTGCACAAGGCTTCCAGCCCACACCCATTTTGGTTAAACCACCAAAACCATTTTCATAACCTTTTGAAAACCAAAACCAAAGCTAACTTTGAGTGATATTGCCAGCATGTCCATGATCGTGGACACGGCTATTCGAATAGATTTACACTCTGCAGAGGTTGCACACTTTACCCACATGACATGAATTCTCTAGTTTGCTTGACATCCGTCGATGCCACCTCACACTTCCTTTGGTGAGAGGTCTAGAGCACATGACAAGGCCGTTACAATGCATTGCTCCACCGTAGCCCACCCCCATTAAGGTTTCGCAATCCCCCTTTGGGTAGAAACACCGCCGGGTCAATGGGGTGCCCCCTCTTATGCCAGGTGGGACTACAACTAGTCATAAAATGACAAACCCACCGCGTCCGCGGGATGAACCACGATAGAGCTTTACAAATTAGTTAGCCAGATCCCACGCCCCATATTGGAGACATGTGGTTGCACAATTTTGGCATAGCCCATTATAGGCTTAGCAAGTGGTGTCTCAAAGACCGGTCCTTAACCGACTTGGGCGACAAACCTCAACCCTGGGGCATCGGATCACACGACCCCCGTGCATAGACATGCACCAACCATACAACCAACTTCGCCCAAGTCAAAACCATTTTCATTTACTTTGCTTTACAATTCTCCATGGCACACCAATGCCAAGGTCACAAGTAAAACATCCATGACACACCAATGTCATGGCGAAAAGCTCCATGGCACACCAATGCCATGGCTCAAAACATTTGATCATTTGATGTTTTTGGTCAAAGCTCCCCAAATCAAGATTTTGGTCTAAGCATTACTAAGCATGTCATTTTTGAAGAGCTTCGGGTCCTTACTATTGCAAGAACCAGTTTTTATCTAAGGTGGCAATGAGGTTGGTTCAATCACGGATAGAGGTCATACCAAGCAGTAGGTTTTAACTATGGATTGGAAGATAGGCATTGAAATACTTAGTAAAGTAAGCATGCATACATCTTTTGAAAACAACATAAATAATTTGAAGTATTGGGTGCAACATGTTCAAGAATGTAACTTGCCTTGCTCAAGATCTCATTTGCCGTCTCCCTCATCGAACTCGGGCTCCCCCATGGTCTTGACAATCTACGTGAAGAACCAAGTATTCAAACAAAGCTCAAACAAGAATCCAAAGAACTCCAAATGAACTTAAAGACAAAACCAACAGAGAATTTGGGAGGTCAAGAGGAGGTCCAAGGAGCTTGGTGGAGAGGTCTGGAGCTCAGAGAGAATGTCAAGCTCGAGTTGGAGGAGGTCCGAGACTTGAGAGGAGGGCTATGGTGGCTCGGTTGAGGCAGAGAGCGAAATGAGGAAGAAAGTGATAAAGGAGGGCTCTCCCAAAATACATATAGGGAAAGCTATGCACATGACCTAGGATGAGTCAACAAGAGTTGGTAAATAGGACAAGAGAGTAGGCAAGGAATGTGACAATCGGTGTGACATCGTCTTTGCAAAGGTGGGGGCATTTAATGTGATACAACATGCATTAAATGCTACGGAGACTTCCTTGCCCCAAAGGACATAGTCAAAGGTAAAAGCGGGTGCTTGATCGCCAAGTGGGGCAGCCAAGACCCGCCAGGAGGTCTGCAAGGACCTCGAGGAATCTTCTTGATGAACAAGGGAGGTCCTCACCTTTGGGGAGGTCCTAGCAGTTGGATCTCCAAGGGGAGGTCCAAGCGGTCAAGATCAAGCGCCCGAGGAGGTCCGCAAGGGCAAGGGAGGTCCTTACATAAGGGAGGTCTGACGGTTGGATCTCCAAAGGGGAGGTCAACGGTCAAGATCAAGCGCACTGCAGGAGGTCCGCAAGAGTAAAAGGAGAACCTCACCCGCAAAGGAGGTCTAGAACCAGTAGGATCCAATCTGGGGAGGTGCGGATGGTTAGGATTCCCAAGGGAGGTCCTAACGATTGAATCTGCCAAGAAGGGGGAGGTGCGGACGGCCAAGATATCAAAGGGAGGTCTTGGCGGTCCAAATTTACAATGAGGAGGTGCTGGCGGTTAAGATCTCCAAGGGAGGTCTTAGCGGTCGAGATGTGCCAGAGGAGGTCCGGAACCGTTAGATGTTGATCGGACCATCCAAAATGGTTGGGACGTTCGGACCGCCCGAACGTCACAACAAATCGGAACGTCCACTGGAGATCCAAAGGCTCAGAGAAGGTGGGAGGTTCGGACCAACAGAGCTAGAACTAGATCACAGCCTTAGAACTAAATCGGGTGGTCCAAAATGATTGGGACGTTCGGACTACCCGAACGCCACAGCAAATCGGACCATACAACGAAGATCTAAGGGTTCAGAGGAGGTGGGATGTTCGGACCACCCGAACACCTCACCAGGATCAAGCCGTCCAATGCAAATCGGACGACTCACAATCAATTGAGATGTAAATGGGCAAGGAGAAGGTCCTGGAGGACTTGGGGAGGTCCGGTAGGACACAGGGAGGTCTAAGAAATGTAAGGGGAGGTCCTAGAGGACATGGAGAGGTCCTGAAGGACACGGGGAGGTCAAATAAATGTAAGGGGAGGTCCTAGAGGACATGGAGAGGTCCTCAGGGTTCCAAAGGAGTTCAAATACACACAAGGGTGGCACAGACTTGGGAAGATTGCGAGTCAGAGAGGATCCGAGAGGGGTATTGGACCCAGGGAGGTCCAAGTGCTTGGAGGATCTAGACCTAAGGAGGTCGGACCATAGGAGGATCGCTGAGGAGGAGGTCCGAACCTCGGATCCTAACAAAGGTGAGGTCTGGGTCGAAAGTGGGTAAAAGATGGACAGAGAAGGAAAGACCAGCAAAGCTCCAATAACTCAATAAACCAGCAAGAAACCTTTAGTTGTAGTTTGAGTTAGGTAGTTTAAACCCATTATGAAATTGCAGGTTAAGCTCTGAATTCTCATCAAAACAAAATGGTTCTCTTTATTTTTGAAAACTCCAAAAAGAGTCTAAAATTAATTCAGGGTGTCACACACAACCACCCCGAGGTGTTCCAAGCTCGGGTTTGTGTTTCAAACATCCCTGATTCTTGAAATTCAATTCGGGTGGAATCTCTCCCCTTCTGGATTTCTCCATTGCTTAGCTTTCTTTCCTCCCTATGTTCATTTGGACCTCCTTGTGTTCACTTGGACCTCCCTCTTGTCCTTCTGAGTGTCCCTCATGATCATTAGGACCTCCCTTTGTTAGATCTTGACCGTCAGGACCTTCCCTTGTTAGATCTTAACCGTCGTGATCTCCCTTGTGTTTATCCTGACCGTTGAGACCTCCCTTCGTTTGGATCTGAGGGTCCAGACCTCCCTTTGTTTGGATCTGAGGGCCCAGACCTCCCTTTGTTTGGATCGGAGGGTTCGGACCCCCCTTGTTTTGGCCTCCCCACCGTTGATTCCCTTTTCTCTCTCTTCGCACGGGTGCACTCAGTTCGAGCCGTTCGATCGTGCCTAGATGGTCCGAACGTTCATATCCCTATTGGACCGCCTGATCAAAATTGGACGGCCCTGCTTTGCCGCGCTTTGCTTTGTTCCTCGGGACCTCCTCGTCCTCAGGATCTTTTGGTCTTTTTGCAAAGACCACCCTTCTCGGTCTTTTTGTAAAGACCGCCTCATCGTGGTCTTTTTGCAAAAACCACCCTGCTGGTCCTTTTTGCAAAGACCACCCTTTTTGGGTCATGAACTCCTTCGAGGCCTAGACCTCTCCCTTGTGGTCAGGACCTCCTCCTTCAGTCGCGACCTCCTTTGGTCTCTTGCAAAGATCTCCCTCCTGGTCTTTTTGCAAAGACGACCCACTATAGCCGCGACCTCCCTCCTGGTCACGATTTCCGTTTTGATCAGGACTTCCCTTGACCTCTCTAAACCTCCCTTTTTCTTGTGTGGACCTCCCCTTGTTTCTTTTGTCTGGACTTCCCTTTTAGTCTAGATCCTCCTTCTTTGTTTAGACCTCTTTGTTGGTTTAGACCTCCCCTTCGGGTTTAGACCTCTTTGTTGGTTTAGACCTCCCCTTTTGGTTTAGACCTCTTTGTTGGTTTAGACCTCCCTTCTGATTTAAGACCACCCTCACTGGTCGCAACCTCCTCTCTTTTGTCGTTTTGCCGCGACCTCCCCCTGAGGCCGCGACCTCCTCTCTTTTGTCGTTTTGCCGCGACCTCCTTTGCGGTTAGGACCACCTCGTGGTCACGACCTCTGGTCTTTTTGCAAACACCACCTTTGCGGTCAGGACCACCTTGTGGCCATGACCCCTGGTATTTTTCCAAAAACCACCTTTGCGGGAATGACCTCCCTCTTAGTCTGGACCTCCTCCTTTGGATCTCTTCCATTGGACCTCCCCCTTGTTCCCAGGACCTCTCTGGTCTTTTTGTAAAGACCACCTTTGCGGTTGAGACCACCCTTGCTGGTCACGACCTCCCCTTTGGTCGTGACCACCCATTTGACTGATCTGTTCACCAGAGTTTGACTGGCCCCACTTGTCAGTCCTGCTCACTTTCTCAATTCTTCCGCCACAAAAGTCTTGGCGCATTAAATACCCGTTGTGTCGCATTAAATGCGGTCATTTCTGTGGTACTTTGTTTTCACCACTTGTCTCCTCCTTTTTCTTGTCGGGCATACCTTGTCTTGACCTAGTCTTGTTTTTCACCTACCTTTGACCCGTGTGTCTCTGAGCCTCTCTATGGCTCTCTCACTCACTCTCTCTTTCTCTCTCTTTCATCTCCGGCTATAAATAGCCTGAGGGGGGCCTCCTTTCATCACCTTTTTCCTCATTCCTAGCCTCTTTACCCTTGTCTAGTTTTCTCCGTGCTTGAAGCTTCAGCAAGGAGCCCTTTGAAGCTGCGCCATCGCCTCCTCGTCGCCAAGAGTCCACCGGAGCCTCTGTGACATCCTTCCCGTCACCGCTAGTTGGTTGCCGTCCAGCCACTAGACCAGCTCCTTCATCTTGTCCTCAAACTCGTTCTCAGCCTTGGTGAGTTTCTTGGTGCCTATCCTTTTCTTGTTCATACGACCACATCACGTGATCGTATCCTTCCTATGACTATATTACGTGGTCGTGTTTCTTTTGCGACCACATGGAATAGTCGTGTCTTCCTTAGGACCTCCTCCCCTGGATCTCCTCAGGATCTCCTTCGGCAAAGACCACCTCTTGGTCTTTGTTGGTCATTTTTTGCAAAGACCACCTCTTGGTCTTTGCTCTCGGCCATGACCTCCTTTCGGTCATGACCCCCTCTTGGTATTTTTGCAAAGACCACCCTCTCGGCCATGATTACCTCCCGATGGTGACCACCTCTTGGTCTTTTCGCAAAGAGCACCCTCTTTTGTCGGAACTCCCTTCTCAGTTGGGACCTCCTGCTTTCTTGTTTTGGTTTAGTTCTTTTTAGTTCTTTGCTTTGAGCTGTTTTGTTTATTTGGTTCTTTTTGAACGTGTAGATTCCGGTCTTGCTGAGGAGTTTGTGGATCCGGCTACATTCACGAAGCTCATCAACTCGTCGCTGAAGGCAAGTCTCAGACCTTTGATCATGTTGAACCTAGCATTTCAAAAGTATATTGTTTTATCTTAACATGCATGGCTATTTGTATAAAAATGGTTTGGGCAGTAGCTAAATTCCTACTTGACAATAGGTCTCCTTGAATGATTGAACTCGACATGTTGACATGTTCTCCTTGGACACCTTTAGAATGGGTATTCTTAGTTGGTCTTGTATTGATATTACCAATCTGGGAGCGTATTTATGCTTAGACTTGCTTTAGTTGCGTTGGTCTCGAGAATCATGAATCAAATGTTAATAACTTGACTAATTGAACTATGGAATTGTGGTGAGATGCCACTGTTGTGCTGTTGAGGTGGGATGCCTCAGTTGTGTCAATCATGATGCGATGCCGCTGTTGTAAAATTTGTTGTGCCAGGACCGGGTGGTCTCTTGGCCGAGTAAAACCCAAAATGTTTTCACTCAGGTGAGTGATCGTGCAGTAAAGGGGGTGCTATACGCACATTGGGATGAGGTTGTCTCGCCTGAGTGATTTAAGGACTTAACTTTGTGTTCCTTTGTTCCGGGTCTTCCGTGCAACCACAAGACCATTTTATGGGGGTGGTCTGGGCCAAATAATTAGCGATGGTTTGGTTTGGTTCTGTTGTGGTGGTGCGTGCTAATTCGCATGGCGCAAGAGGGGGCCACTGAGATGGCGAAACCTTAGCGGGCAGAACTAAGCCAGGCCAGAGCTTTGTAAAGGCCTTATCAAGCTCTCTAGACTGCTCACCTTCGGAAGTGAGCAAGGGTTTCAACGGGAACCCGATCCGCTAGAGAGGTCGTGGATTGTGGGTAAAGTTGTACACCTCTGCAGAGTGTAAAAATCTATTCGAATAGCCAAGTCCTTGGTTATGGACACTGCCTAGAACAAGTGCATGAAGGGTAGCTTTCTTAAAATGTGGTCATGGGAGCTCCAGAGTTGGTGCTCTAGGGTGATCGTGGGAGCTCTGGAGTTGGTGCTCTAGAGAGGTCGTGGGAGAGGTCCTGGTTGTGGGTGCGACCAGGCCTTCCACGAGTGGTCTTGGGAGTGAGTTGGTGCTCACGACCTCCTTTGAAAACAAAATGTACTTATGTATTACTCTTTTAATTTGAGCTTTGCAATCTATTTATGATATTTTTTTTGTCAAATATTGCTTTCTGCAAAACTAACCCTACAGCTCTCATTGTTAAGCCTTGCATAAATATTATCTGCATACTTGTTCCCTGTGGCTTGCTGAATACATTCAAAGTACTCATGGCTTGTGCCCTCTGTTTGATTAGCAGAGGAGGGAGATCTAGGGAGCTCTTTTGAAGACCTTGCGCACTAGGGGACATCCTCCACCCGATTGCCTGTGGGCATGTCGAATGGCCCTGTGAAGTGTTTTATTCTGCTGCAGTTTATCTTTTGATGTTAGCCCTGCGCGGCACCCCAGTAAACAAGCTTGACCATAAGGTCTTTGTTAATAATATTAATTTGCATGCTTCATCTTTGAGTTTGTTGTATGGATGTGATATCATCACTTGCTAAGTCTGTGTGATCTAGCTTACTGATCTAGGGACTAGCTCATTGTGTGCAGAGGCTAGGACCTCCGGGTGGTCTCGGTGGATCTCCAGGTGGACCTTCGAGTCCTCTTGGGAGGTCCTAGAGGCCCTCCGGGTGGTCCTAGGAGACCTCCTGGGTTGTCTTGGAGGACCTCCCAGACCTCCAGGTGGTTCTATCGAACCTCCTGGGTGGTCCTGGGAGACCCCTCCAGGTCCTCTCGGGTCAGGTCCTTACAAAAACAATAGGAGGAAACATACGATATGACCGACAATGCAGCCACAAAATAATACAAGGGAAAATACTCTATAAAAAATATTCGACCGGTGTTCAGGTGTATAAATGTAACTACCTAGGGTACATATAGCGCATGTATGAAACAACATTAACAACACAGCAAAACATATCACAATACTATCGATAAGGTAGGCATAAAGTAGTATAAAAAACGAAAAAGTAAAAGCAACTTACACTGCTAAGGATAGATACACGGAGGAAGCAGGAAGGCAACTGTCATAAGACCTGCAAAAACAAGAAGCAAACAGGTAAGAGATTAGAGGACGGAAATATAAGGACAAGAGCCATGAACACAAGTACTGAAAATGGCGAAGATACATTAACCAGATAGACCGTATAGAAAACGAAGGGTCGGCTATAGAAGGGGGAGATAGATAACACGAAAACTATCTTAAGGAGCAGTGTAGAGAATGGTGTATTGTAGCGGGCAAGACACAACATGTGAAAGAGAAATGTGGTAGCAGCGAATAGCAGGCATAGATAAGCGAACAACCACTAATGTAAATTTGAATGAGAACAACCACTTTGAGTCCAAATCATCTAGGCACAAAATAACAAACTAAACAACCAAAGGCCCAGCATCCATCACAAAACATTTGCAACCCTGTTAATATATAGTGTAACACATAAACATTGAGCAGCACCTTAGTTCACCATGTGAAAAACGTGATGCAATACAGATCCAAGCAAAGTAGCAAGCGAATTGCCTTGTGGGTCACAACAGAGGCCAATCCTCTTCAAGGAAAAGAAGATATTAAATGCATGTGAAATACAAGCAGGGCACAATGGAAGCCGCGATTCACCAATCACGTGAACAACGCATCTAGACCTCCCAAGGATCAATTCCCTATTCATTACATCAACTCGTGCATGGTCCTAACCAGAATTAACTCGTCCTACCACCAAGTACCAATCAAATCGAAACCATAGAGCAGAAGAGAGGGAATGGAGGAGGGCGTGCAATCTCACATGCAGGAACTCGTGGTGGTCCTCGAGGTCCTCGAGTGTCGTTCGGATTACATGCAGGCTCCTCACCTCGGCCATCACCTCCGCTTCTATGGCCATCGCTGAACTGCTGCCGACCACCCCTCCTCCTCCCTGGCGCCCCTTGACGAACACATACCCATTCCGGTTGCTGCCATCGCGGGCACCGGCGGATGGGTGAGGCTGCGGCAGCGGGGGGGAGGAAATGGGCACGGGAGACGACAAAGATGGCGTCGCTGAGGCGGTCGTGGAGGTCCCAGATCCGGTCCAGGACCGCCTCCACCTCCGCTGCGTCCCATCTCATCACATCATGTGGCTCTGGGCCTCCGCTGCCGCATCCATCGCTAAACCGCCGCCAACCTCCTCCTCCTCCTCGCCCCTTGACGAACACATACCCGTTCCGGCCACTGCCGTCGCGGGCACCGACGGAGGGGGGTGGCGGCGCGGGGAGGAAATGCGCGTGGGAGACGGCGAGGAAAATGTTTGAAGCAACCAGTACATGGCTTAATAGGCAACACTGCTGTCTTTTGGAAAGTAACTTAGTATTCAAAGGTCTGGAATGACCTATGATGATGAGCAACTCATAATATAATTTCCATATTTCAATAGGCAATAAATCCAGTATAAGAAATTGTTGATATCTACACATTTTCTGAAGATGCGATTAAGAATCACAAGAATTAACAATTGGAGCATATAGGACAAAAGAAATAGGTAAATGGCTCAATGCTACAAACCTGAGAGCTTAATGGCAACTCTCTTTCTCCATCACCATCTCCATTGTCACTGTTAGGGGATTCAACATCAAATGCTGACATTATATGTACGGAATGTCCACCATCTGAAACCCAAAAGATTTGTGTCTCTGCACAAACACTCTGAACACATTTATTAATGAAGTAAACCACCATGATGCAAAAACGACAAATCCAGGACAAAAACTCACTTGTAGAGCTACTTGGAAAGACAACAAACAATTGCACTTTCATGGCATAGTCCAAACAGTAGGTATAGATATTTTCACAATATTGCTTCTTTGGCATTTTCCGAGACCATTTCAGATTTGGCGTTTCAGATTTGGCGATCAAGACACGTAACACTCCAGCTGAATCAAGTACAAAAAAATTTGTCCTTGGAAAGAGGATGGATTAAAACAACTTTCACTGATTTTGTCAACTGTACGCCACCTTGTGAGTTAGGATCCTCATAATTAAATTCCCAAAAAAAAAAGAGCAATAGCTCCCTGAACTCTGTTTTACCCTCAAAGTTGTAAGCTTGCCTAAAAGAATAATTTTGGACCATGTATTAGTTGATTTTACTAAAATGCAGCTGCAAGCAGTGCTGTGCAAGTGAAGAGTCAAAGGCCTTGTTAGTAGTAAAAGTACAACTACTAACTCCAGTAGTGCAAATGTAAAATTCTAAAGTTAATGCTTTTGTTATTAGTATCGCCGCAAGTTGGCACGTCTGAAAGGAACCAAATATGAATTGCTGTAGAATTATCTAAGAATGCTATGCAGTTGACATGGTTGGGTTGTAATGATCATTCCCTCACAGGACATCCTCTGAAGAAGACGGTCCTTCAAGAGGCTAGTGGTGACAGAAAATTGTAATAAAGTACAAATGCCCAATTTTGTTTCTCCCCCCAAGTTTGTGCATGCACCCAGTGACCCACATTCTTCCTACTTGTTGGATATACAAGATCAAAAGGCCTAAATACATAGGTGGGTTTGCTTTCTTCCCCCTTTTTCTTTCTTTTTTGTTGTTGTGAAGCCAGCAATTTATACCCATAGAACAAACACATATGATGTGTCACCGTCTCTGCATGGACCTACCTCCAGATCCAATTAAAGCTACTCATCATGTGCCCTCTATTAAATTGCCATTTACATTAACAGTCCCTAATAATTAAACATGGCATGCAACGTACGTGTGCACCTACCAGTAACTATAAACACAACAAAGCTAGAAGCATAATTATCATACATAGTTCCTCATTATAACTCTTGTGAAAGTTATCGGACAAATGGTAGTACTACCCCTGACCTCTGTTCATTTTTCTAAGGCGTGTTTGTTTGTTCAATAATATAAGGCGTTCATGGTCTACAAGAAATTTTTTTACCATCTTTCCTCTAATGACCCTATTAAGTGCAAAGCATGCATGCTGCATACATTAAATGGAGGGAATGCTCTAAGAAGAAAGGAACATTATTGTGTGTAGTTTGGTCTATTCTCTAATCTCTACTCCCCTTAATCCTTGTGCTTGGGTGAAATGCACCTAACAAATTTGAACGGAGGGAGTCTTATGCGGATCATTTTTATAAGAGATCAAGCTGGTAGTTTTCACTACAAGGTTGCAAAGAAAATCCAAGTGGATTTTAACAATCAGACTATGTTATCCGAAGTCCATCCAAGTAAAATTAGCATGTGGTACATAAAGTTGTTTAGCTTTATCAACTTCGAGTCTTACAATGATTTGGATTAGATGCTACAAATTAGTACGTTCAAATATGTTTTTCTCATAATACCACCAGTCAGAGAAAAATGAGGCTGAGATAAGACAAGAATATGCACTATCTAAAATTCTAAATCCTTTACCCAACCATAAGTCGTACTAATAGAGAAAATTAGTTTTCCAGACTTTGCTCCTTCGCTGTTGGATATGCATAAAGAGATCATGAACTGAGTGAATTGACTCAATGAACACAATAATTAGAGTGTTGGGGCAAGAGTACTGCACCATTAATTTAATGGAAATAACCAAATCTTCCTTGTTTGCAATTTAAAAACATTGTGAATTGATTAAAGGCATTCCCTATTTCATCATTTGCTCTGCCACAATTACTTCATCTTGAACATCCTAACTAAACACTCCAATATAATGCCCCACATAACAAGGCAACGATACTCCTTTGTAGATTAGACCTAGCTTATATCCCCATTGACTTCATCATTGTAAGTGTAAATCAAACGCTGTCTAGTTGTAGTTCGCAAAGCTAGTGCTTCTTTGTTTTTCAGGTTATAACACACGATCACCGAATATAATCAAAGTTTTAATAAAAGCGGGATAACCTTTCTTCAATGAACTTTGTAAAAGATAATTCTCATTATCCAAAATACCAAACGGATAACCAGGTCACCATTATCAACAAGAAAGATAGGATTTTCATGAAAGAGAACAATCTTGTAAATAACAACGTTTACAAGTAGCAAAGAGAGCTCAACAGTCGGAAAGACATTAGTTGTTCTGAAAAACAATTAGGGACCAATGGAAACCCATACCCAACCATTTTGTTTGAGTACAATCTCCGACTTAACCACAACAAGGCATCACAAAAATATTTTAACACTTTCCTTCAGAAAAGAGATGCATTAAACTTCAACACTCGGAATGATCCAAAAAAAAAAATACATGGAGCCAAAGCTTTCTCATGTTAATGAACTTGCAACATAAAACTTTCATTATCCATAATATCAAACGAATAAATGAGTCATTATTTTCCAATAAGAAAGAAAGAACACCATGGAAATATCAATATTGCCAATTGACAACAATCACAAGTAATAAAAGCAACTCAACAGTCGAACAACAATAATTGTTTCAGAGAACCATTAGAGACCTATTGAAACCCATCAGCTACCATGAACCATGAACCCAAGAGAAATTCATCAACCATCACAGGATAAGAATAGGCCAATTTCAAAAATCAAGGAAGAGAACAACTTTCTAAAGCAACTCAAGCTCAACACCTGTAACTGTGGTACTTGGGGTAAATAATCCCCTAACCACATACCAAGAACGGTGGTGTAACCTGGTGAATCCCAGAGTAACAACCACGACCTCAACTTCTTAACACCCGTTATCAACACGCATAACCAATATAATCAATTATGAATATACATGACCGTCTCATGACAATCATAGTATAAATTCAAAGATATAGAATATCATAACATTTCATAGATTAACAAAAAGAACGATAATACAGAAGCAATTTAATATAGTACAGCAGAATGAAATATACCACTAGAAATGCAGATGTAATGGATTTCCCAACCCCACCTATTGTGCACATTATGTCAATTTAATATTCAATTACCATAGACCTAAAGCCCACTCTGATCCCAACTGTACACCCTAGCTATGTGGAAGCCAAGATGATACCTAAAGGACTAACATACAACAACAATATGGAATAACTTCAATAATCTTATGACTAAAGACATAAAAAGATCAACATCTAATAGAATGAATACAACAATTGAATTAGAATTCAACAACTTATCAAACTCTATCATCCAATCATATCGAATCAATTAGGATAGAACTATCAACAATTTATATGAAGATCATAGGCATTCACTAATTCAATCATATCTTAAGGAAGGTTATCATCAGCCGTCAACCTCCATTTATTATATTCCAATGATTACCGAATGAAAAGGTAATAACAAATTCATCTAATTAACAAGTAGATAATGTGAAGTGAGTGAATGGTTCGTGACTATTCCCTCCCAAGAATGCCGTCTTCAATGTTTACCTAAAACAAGTAAACATGGCAAGAATGAGTCCACGACTCAGTAAGTACTACAGAACAAAATGAACCATACAGAATAAGAACATAATAGAATGAACGAGTAAAGACATATCATCACATAACAGAATCGATTGCAGAATGAGCGAATAAGAACATGATAGTCACATTATAGAATATGAATTTAGAATATCAGAAATCATACGAATGAATAAAATGCATGAACTCCACTTCTGCTTATACCGGTATAACCAGTGACACACCCGTCGGTGTTCACTTAGGCCCGTATTTAACAAAATGCGGGGATCCGAGGCCCGTATGAAGAACGTTTCATACGGGGATCCAAATCTGCCACATTGGAATGGTGGGTCTTACGTGCCCATATTGGAATTGATGGGTCTTTACATTCCACTCCCGTGAATGAAACATGAACAATGAATGAATAGAATGAATTATGAATAATGAAAGACATCATCTCATTAAACATGGTTTAACGAACGTGGAAAGGATATGAAGCATTGAATCTACTCATGGATCATAGAAATAACAGTATGAGCAACAAGCACTCAGTATTCGCCAACAATAAGAATCACAAGGTACTTGCCCATATCGGAATAATGGGACTTCACTACCCATTCTCGTGGATAAACATGAAAGAAGGAACGAATGAATATATCGAACGTAAACATACCACTGAATAATCATGGTTTATCGAGTATGAAGGGAAGCGAGAAATACTGGAATTACCCATTGCATAATTACCAATCAAGTGGAACAAAACAACAAACAAGACAATTCGATTGTACTTGCCTTTCGAACTACGATGCGTCAGGAGGCAAGGACGAATCCACTAATCTCGAACCCTCTCCTCTTACACAATTTAATTACTTGAATAAGAACAACGTGAAGGGGACGCTACTTGAAACGCTTAATCGTATCATCCTAACCCAAGGTTTACAAACTATTCAATTAAACCGACATTCTAGCAGGACGATAAACTAAACAGCGGTACAAAACACATCATAACTTTTGATCTGAGACTCAAAACGGAGTGAGCTCAGATCCTATGGAAATATAACAAAAATACCCACATTAAACTAGTTGGATGAAATCTCTAATTCAGCAAAAATATTATGCTAACAATTAGATGAAAGTCTAATACAGAATCTGCCTAGTAGAAATAGACAGCAGTAAAGAAATGATCATAACTTTTGTTCTACAAATCCGATTATGGTGTTCGTTAACATTCTGGAAAGGTAATGAAAAATTTTACAACAACCTAGTTGGGTAGAAACCCTGAATCTGCCTTTAACCTAATCATAATTTAATAGACAAATTGATAGTTAATTCATGTCAGATTTTCAGGACAGCAGGAAAGAATCTATCATAACTATTAAACCGTAACTCAGAATTGAGTGATCTTTGAGGCTACGAAAAGCTAAGAACGAATCCCACATAACTCTAGGAGGTGGGATCCTCTAATTCGGACACTAAACACTTGAAAAGTGACGCACAAAAAACAGGACAAAATCTGTTCTAATCGTAGTATGGATTCGATCCACTAAACGTAACCAATTACACATCTAACATGAATCAAACAGCGAGGAAAACCACTCGTTACCCTTGAAGAACCACAGGATGCCGCCGATCAATCCCCCACGAAGAACTCTCCTCTTCTCCTCCTTTCTCCCTCCCCCTCCTTCTTCTTCTTCCTTGGCCGAAAGCACACAAGAACAAGATGGCAGCAAGGGCTAAGGGTGGAGGTTACTGTAGCAGACGGAGTTACTCTAGGGTGGGTACTGTAGCAGAGGCGTGCTGTAGTACAAGTTAGGGTCCCCCCTCCTTTTGTTGGTGGCCGTTTCCCCCGTGGGCCATGGGCCAGAAGGGCTGATTTTCCCCCTCGCTTGACTTTGGGTTTGCAGCCCATTCCCCTCTAATTTCTGAATATTGTTCCTCTTTTCATTCCTTTAATTCATTCTCTAATCTTATTGCACTCACTAATGATAATTGGGATATTACAAGCACGAAGAGATTGTTCCCAACGATTTAGTAGACGAAAAAGTCTTGGACCGACCAAAACGGGCGTGGCATGAAGAGAAGAATCCAGCGGTCAGGTCGCGAGCTCGCGCGAGGCAGTAGAGCAATAGTTCTCTCCTCGTCTTCTTCCTCGGCCGAAGCAAAGAAGAGGTTGGAAAAGGTGAGAGAGCAAGAGGGAGGAAATGAGTGGGCTAGGTAGGTTCGTGAAGTCCAGGCTATGCTTCGTAGTCGGACACGGGAGCATGAGGTGGCGAGAAGGAGCTCAGTGACACGCATGCACTGTGATAGCGCACTCGGTCGAGCGGTGCAACGAGGAAGATGGCGGATTTGACCAGAGGGGCCCATTGATCAGCGGCTGAAGAAAACGACGCGGTGCAATGGGTTGAGCCGGAGTCAGACTCGGGTCAGGGTTTAGGTGGTGCGGTTGAGTCAAGTCAGCTCGGGTGGTCCGGTCGGTTTGAAGTTTGAGTTAGGGTTTTGATTTGGTTTTGACCGAAATATAATAAGTTTGACCGAGTGATTAAAAATAGTAAAACAACTTGAAAAATTCTAATTTTTTTGTGAGTGTTCTCAGACACAAATAGAACCTATTAAAATTAGATGCAGGTACTGTTTATGCTCTAGTAGTTCAAATTAAAACATTTTCTGATCTGCACTAATGATCCGATTTGAATTTTGATGAAGTCTGTTTGATTTCTTAAAATTTTGGAAAAAATTATATTAATTTATGATAAATAATATAGTATTTTAATAAATTATTTCCAACAACTTTTATATAAACATTTTTCTGGATTCATTTAGAAGCTTAAATTCAAGTTAAAAGTTTGAAATTTTTGAGCAAACTTTATTACATACAACAAAAGTTTAATATTGAGCCATAATTTACATACATAATCATGATATGCTCAGCTAAAACATCTTAGGGATTTTGGGGACATTACATATTATTACATGTGATGAAATCATATACCCAAGCACACACACACGGTGTGAGGAGTCTTTCCAAACTTTTCCTCAAATTGTGGAAAGTATTTTGAGCATGTTTTTGAAATTTTCCTCAAATCAATTATTTCATTGATATACAATCAATAGCCACCTGGGTCATGTGCCCACGTCACCCCGTGGGACGAGTGGCTGCGTCGCTGCCTGTGCCGTGTGCCCTCGTTACCGCATGGGGCGACTCCGGGGTGTATAGTTTTTGGGCTGAGGTGCACATGTGGTATATATAAGCTCATCCCACTATTTTTTTGGACCTGGTGTCCTGTGACACCGGGTGGATCTCTTTGGTTCTGCCCCTGGCCATCTCCTAACTTCTCTTTCTTGCCGCCCTTGCCGCCTTCCACTGCCCTCCCCCAAGCTCACGACTGATGGTGCCATCGTTGCCTCGCCGCCCACCGCGGTGCCTTCGCCGCCCCAGCCTCTCTCTAAATTCTGGGGCTCCGATAAACCCCGAACCCTACCCTAATCTAGTGATGCTGGCTGTAACTCACCTCCAGAGAAGATGGCGACCTCGTGGGCTAGTGCACGAATCTCTAAGCAATTCGCAAGAGCATAAATTCGACTGATTTCACAAAAAATATCATGCAACAGATGTTTAGCCTTTCCAATTTTTTTATCATATATCCATAGTTATTGGCTTGTTGCCACGGCATTATCAGTACGGATTTACCGATTCTTTTTTTGAAAAATAATACATCACTTTGTTAAAATGACAAAAATAAATGCACGTTTAAGAAAATTACATGAATAATACCATGTCACCAACTCATTTGGCGACAAAAGCTCCCTGACATTTGGAGGCATATGAATTTGCAATAGAGTATTATTTATGTAATTTTTTTTAAACGAGCATTTAATTTAGTTATTGTAATAAAATGATGTATTATTAAAAAAATCTGTATTTACTCGGGACGAGAAGTAAAACTAGCGACCCCGACAGGTCACATCAGACATATGGATAGATCAAGATATATCTGGACAATACTAGCTAACCAACTTACCACTTGATTAATTTAGCTCATGGCCTGGACTCGATCGTTAGGATGCAGCTCACATATATACCCACGTACATAGTAGGCGGCAACAGGGGCTCCCCTGCCGCTGGTCGGATCACTGTGTAGCCCTCTAACACCCCAGTCCAGTCATATTCAGGCAGACTATCGTTAGCCGATAACTCGGCATTCGGCAATTCACAAGGAGGTGAGCAAGTACCATTAGCACCCCTAAATTTTTGTCCTGGGTTTGCCACTTGGCGGCGATCGACGATGACATGTACAATGTATAGTTGAGCATGCAGGCTTGATACACGTATGTCTCATGATTCCACCAACATTCTCTTTTACTAATTGTTTCATAAATAGACACGGTCTCTAATACACACATTTGACCGTTACATTTTTAATTGTAGGTTAGTAGTGATTATAAAAAATATAATGTCTTGGAAATACTTTTTTTCGATGTCCGGGTTTTTCCCCATCCGGTCCACATTAAAGAAGAAGAGCACCCTATCTCGCGAGGTGACAACAGGAGCCAGCGCTCGAACCGTAGCGGGCTGAGAGCCTATAGCTCCCCCTATTTTTGCCGCTGAGCCCTAGCTCAGTCCTCAAATAAACCCAAACACACACCTAGGTGGGCTTGATGGGACACCCCTCAGCTAGCCAAGTGAGCTAACTCACTTCCTCAACTTGGAAATATTTTTGATGACCTATCTACTAACGTCAATTCCTTTTGACAAATGTAATCCAGCTCGAGCAAGAGTGAAAGAAACAAGAACATGGAAGGTGTCCATAATACAATAAGGTATATAACGAGTCAATGGCTCTAGGTAAGAAAGCTTCTGTCCTATTTGTTTAGGCTTTTTCTTCGGCTTATAACGAAAGAAGCTCAAGCCTAAACAAAGAGGGGTTTTTTTTTTCATCCAACTTATAAAAAACATAGGTCATTTTAAGCGTAAAAGCCATAAGCCATGGGAGAGATGTTTTTTTTGACTTGTGCGGAATGGAATAACCCTTTGCCACTGAAGTTCGCTAAAATTACCCATAAAATGCCATGGTATCAAAGCAAAGGTTATAAACCCTAGCCTCCGACTACTTCGATGTCCGCTGCCCCTAGGAGGATAAATCTCTGCTCCCGGGGGCGGCCACATTATTCATAGTTTTCATACTAGAAGCAGCAGCAAGACAGGGGAGAAGAACCCAAGGGAGAGGCCACCCCATCCGTGCTGCCCCGAGCTCTATGTGCCTTCGTCTTCTTTCGCCAGGTCGTCGTCTGTCCAGATCCGATCTAGATCGGATCCTCCCTCCGTGCGAGCTTCCTTGTCGCTGCCATCCTTGTGCCTGGGACACGCCTCCGCGCTTCTTCTCGGCTGCCGCTTGCCCAGATCCAATCTGGAGCCGGTCGCTTCACGCCGAGAAGATCTGCGGAGGTGGGCTTTCTCGTCGACGCCGCCTTGCCATCGCCTCGAGCTCCAGCCACCTCATGCACCTCGCAATGCCTGGTCTCGCCGCTGAGCAGGACGCCTTCTCGCTGGTGTGTCGCATCGCCCGCGCCCTCAACCGCCGGCTCTCTGACCTCGTCGCCCTACTCCACTCTGACCCGAGCTCCCTACGCCTCCTCCACTCGAGCGACGCCGATCCGGCTGCCCCAGCTCGGATCCACTCCAACCCGAGCTCTCTGCGCCTCCTCCACCCGAGCAACACCGTACGAGGCCACCGCGTTGCCGCTTCGAGTCGCCCTTGGTCCGAGCCTCCATCCGCCTCGCGCTACGCCGCCCCTTGGCTCCTTGAGCGCTGCCTCCCTGACCAGATCCGGTTGCCCTGCCGCCGATTCGTGGAGACGCTAGCCGTAGCGTTGACCGCCTCTTTTGGCTCCACCCGGGTGGAGAGGAGGAAGGTGAAAGGGGAGGGGAGGGAGGCGATACGGGAGAGAAGGTCGAGTACCAAGAGAAATTGCCTTCGTGAAGCACCTTGGTGGGCATCTGCATAGGGCCCTTCACCCTCAGCTGCTTATCCTTGGCTCCCCTCACCAGATCGTTGACTTATGGGCTGGGCTGCATTGGTGTTTGCTGGGATGGCTATTGAGATGGGTCTTCTGTTGCTGCAAGTATCTACTATGCGGCTATCATTGGAGTCTTTTCCTTATTTGTGTCCTTTTTCTTCGTTGCATCCATCCAAGTCCGTAACTCTTTATCTGAGAGTCTGTCTAAGCCATGCGAGTCCACAAATTTATTGTTAGTCATAGAAGTATAGGAATTGCCTTATGCATGGCAGCAACCGCTGCTCCCGCTCTTCTTTCCGAGCCATGTGCAGATCGTAGAAGTCATTTTTGATGCCGCCACTTTCTTAGCCGCCGCCCCGAGTTTCTAAGGCCGCCGCGCTTCTTCTACACCGCCACCGACTTGGGTTTCGATCTGCGCTGTCATGCTTCCACCTATTCCTATTCAGCTTGATTTGATAGCTCTCTCTATTCATGTCGGTTTCATCATCTTCTTCGTCGTGTTGCTGCGGGCGACTTTCTTAGCCCCTATAGCTTATGCTTTATCGGCTATTACACGACTTTGGATGGAGGAGATCTTTTGATACTCGACATATTTTCCAAGAGCTGCATGCTTTGATGAATGCTATTTCGGATTTTGCATTTGAGGGGGGGGGGTGTTAGAGATAGTGATAGATATAGGAATCCTTTTGTATTTCCTTATCTGCACCCTTGTACACCCTAAATCCTTTCAGTTTTTTTTTCTCTTCCTTCCTCCTCTCCACCTGTTTCCCCCCTTTCCCTTTGGTTCCCTGACTACCGCCTCCCCACGGTAGTCGCCTCCTCCTCCTCCCCAACGCCGCCGCTCCTCCCTTCCCCCAACGCCGCCACTCCCCTACCCCAACGCTGCCACCTCCCCTCCCCCATTGTCGCCGCCTCCCCTCAGACGGCGACATCACTTCCCTTGTCCCGTTGCCGCCTCCCGACGACCCCAACACCGACCCTTCCTCGTCCAATGCCACCTCCCCCAGTACGACACTGCCTCCCCCAGTGTGAGTCTCTGTCTCCTCCCGCGCCGGCACTTGTTCTTGACATGTTTCATGTTGCACCATTTTCCTTTGTTTACCTCCAGTTTCTGTTTGTACATCCATAGCTTGTATTTTATGACAAGTTTAGATTTACCGGCCACAAACAGCACCAATATAGCATGCTCCAGCAGGAGCATACTTGTTCTTGTTTACTAACGAAATAAACCTTAACATTTTATTAATGATGCATCAATAAAATCATGAATTAAAGACAATCATCATCGGTAACTTTGTATGCTCCTCCCATCATCTCATATCTGCTGCCTTCTATTCCAGTTGCCTAAGTTCCTGCCCATGTTGATGTGGAGCCTGCTTTTGTTGTTTCGATGTCACTTCCATATATGTTTTAGGAACTAGCATGTGCCTAACTGATCATTCACTGTGTTGGTATACTGGTTGGAATTGAGTGTAGTTCAGGTGCATGCATGGTTCTCTGCATTTGAAGTTAGAATGCAAGCAATGCTCACTAGAGCATCAGTAGCAATGCTCACTGGAGCATTATTAAGCTATAATCATGGTTTTTTTATAAGTGTTAGTACCTCAATTTCTAAAATACTAAGGTTAAAAGTTTGTGGTCATCCTTATGAAATGCTGGCAGCAAAAGGGGCAAAAGAAGAACTCTTTTAACTTTGGATTTCCATGAATTGGATGCATGAATATCATGGAATGCTTTTGATTGACATGTTTTATTTTTTCGCATTATGTCAGTGTTATTGTTAGTGAGGCACTGTCTTCTGTTGTATATTGTTATATATTCGTATTTGTAAATTCTTATGCTGCACAACCATATGCTTTGCTGTTTAGGTAATTCTATGTGTTCTTTTTCTTGCTCATGAGTTGTTAGTTTTAATGTTTTGTTCCTTATGGTACCCCAATTCAAAGAACCTAATTGGCCTTATTCTAGGTTTAGTTTTACTGCTTTTTTGGCAAGTTAAAATGTTAGTTTTGCACATCATTATATTATGCCCTAAAAAAATTATAAATCATCCTGTAAATTGTATAGATGGAACTAGTTGCTATTAGCAAGGCAAATTGGGATACATTTGGCAACAGGGCATTTTCTCAGATTTGTGTTGAGGAAGATGGTGCTGGGAATAGACCATTGGGATGTTTGAATACCGCTGGTTACAAGAACCTACAGAAGTAGTTCTTTGAAAGGACAGAGAAAAAGCACGACAAAAAACAACTAAAAAACCACTGGGAAGCATTGAAGAAAGAATATAACTTGTGGAACGATTTGAAACAAAAAGCAACTGGGCTAGGTTGGGATCATAAAAAAAGGAACTATAGATGCATTCGATGCTTGGTGGAAGGAGCACAAGGTAATCATTGGAGAAACATCTATTTATTAATGTGTATGATCTCATATTTTAAAATAGGATTAATTTGTTCAGTGACATTGCATTGATGCACAAATTGGAAAATAACATCCTATGTGAGAATGACAAGTGGGCCATGGACCCACATGTCATCCTCACATCGATGTTATTTTCCAACTTTTGATTTTTGGGGAGTGTTACTGTGCAAATTGCCCCTTTAAAATATGCTAACTTCAGTCATTTTTTTTTAATTTTCAGCAATATCTTAAACATTTTCGTGATGAACCACCTGACAACCTAGTTGATATGGACTGTATGTCACAACAGTGCATCCAAGACTTCAAGATAACTGCTTCACACCTCATTTTAACAATTGCATAGGTGCAATTTATGGCATGCATGTACCTGTTGTTGTTCCAGCGGATAAGCAGGTTGCCCACACTGGTTGCCATGATATACGTCTCAAAACATGATGGCAGTGTGTGACTTCGACATGAGGTTTACCTTTGTTGTCGCCGGATGGCCGGGTTCAGCGCATGACACAAGGATTTTCAATAACACTTTGGACAAGTATTCGAACCGGTTTGCACATCCTCCTGAAGGTACTTTTCTTCTTTAATCATATAATTAATTATTACGATAACATTCCTGATATGTATTGTCAACACTTATATGTTTCATATATGTAGGGAAATATTATCTTGTTGATGTGGGTTATCCCAATCGAAAGGGCTGTCTAGCTCCTTACAAAGGACAAAAGAATTATCTACCAGAATTTCGCCATGGTCGATAACCAAGTGGGAAATACGAGATGTTCAATCACGCTCACTCGTCCCTTCGTAATGTGATTATGCGTTCCTTTTGGCATGTTGAAGATGAAATGGAGAATCTTGTTGGCTTTGCCAAGTTACAAAATAAAGATTCAAACTAAAATGATAATTGCATGTATGGTGCTACACAACTTCATCTGAGATAATGCTTTTACGTGATGAACTTTTTGGGAGATACGATCTTGATGAAGATTATGATCCAAACGATACACAAACTGGATCATTGGGAGGGCACGGTGTCAATGGATCAGCAATCGATGATGGAGATGTGAGTGTCTTTCGTGATAGTATTGCTAGTTCTTTTATGGCCGCAAAAGGATAAATAGATTACATTAATATGATATGTACATGTTGCAGTGACAATATAATTGCATCATATATGATCGAATAATATTTTGTTACTGTGTTATTTTGTTTGGTGGCTAATATTTACCTTTCTACATTAATTTCTTTTGTTACGCAATTTCCAAAATTAATACATGCATACAAGCGATATCTTGCTATGAATATGTTGTTTGTTATACTCCAGTCTTCTAACATATATATCTCCGAAAGATGTCGAGATTTGTAATTTATTTGGATAGGCCATGGTACACACATGCATGCATGCACACGAGCAAAATCTATTTTGTTTCATTATATACACTTGCACGTCCAAACAATCGTATTTAGATATTACTAACAATAAATGAAAAAAAGCTTATATAGTATCGTGGATCGCAATCGACGCAAAGAAAATGAATGCATTTCTATAATAATAAAAAGTAAGTGAAATAAATAGTTAATTGAACCATGTCACATGCATGACTTATTCCATTTCTGCTATATGAGATCTCACGGAAGTCTGTTCACGGATGACATGGATTAATTAGGAACGGACGCTAGTAGGAGTACCTTACAATGTTTTTAACTGCAATTTATCCCCATGCATCGACTAACCCTAACTTTATGTCTATCTGAAGCTACTGATAACGGGTCATCACCCTCTTCCAAATGGTTTGGTCATACGTCAATTAATCGATCACGTCTTCATCAAGCTACGCACCGGCCGGCCCCTATAAATACCATCTTCCCTTCCCGGCCCCTATAACTAGCAAGTTGAGCATGGCGGGCAGTGCCTCCTTGGCCGTCCTTGTGCTCTTGGCGCTCGCCGCCCCCTCGCTGGCCGGCGACCCCGACATGCTCCAGGACACCTGCGTCGCCGATTACAAATCCCTCCAGGGCCGTAAGTGCACTATCTGATCGCGCCATCACTAGTTCTCTCAGTGAATTGGTTAACTAATTTGCATGCATGCACGAAGCATTGCGGCTGAACGGGTTCCCGTGCAAGATGCCGGAGAACGTGACGGTGAACGACTTCTTCTTTCGACGGGCTGGCGAACGCCGGCAACACCGGCAACGCGGTGGGGTCGGTGGTGACGGCGGCGAACGTGGAGAAGCTCACTGGTCTCAACACCCTGGGCGTGTCCATGGCGCGCATCGACTTCGCGCCGAGGGGGCTCAACCCGCTGCACACCCACCCGCGCGCCACCGAGGTGATCTTCGTGCTCGAGGGCTCCCTCGATGTGGGCTTCGTCACCACGGCTAACAAGCTCTTCGCCCACATCGTCCGCGAGGGCGAGGTGTTCGTCTTCCCCCGCGGCCTCCTCCACTTCCAGAAGAACAACAACGGCGACTCGCCGGCCGTCGCCATCGCGGCGTTCAGCAGCCAGCTGCCGGGCACGCAGCCCGTCGCCGAGGCGCTGTTCGGAGCCGCGCCGACGGTGCCGACCGACGTGCTGGCCAAGGCGTTCCAGATCGACGCCGGCCTGGTCGACTCCATCAAGTCCAAGTTCCTGCCCAATTAAGTAATTGCTACTGCTAGCTAGCCACATGCATGCATGGATGCACTTGGACTGCTACGTCCATGTCGCACAGGCCATGCACCCATGGTCCACGGATATCGCAGTACACTGTCTAATAACGAGGACGCGTAATAGTGTGTGATTTATTATATATCGATGCGCTCGATCCAATCCATTTGGTTCCTTCTTTTGTGTTATGTACTGTCCTCATTGCTTTTGTTAAAGGATAATTCGGCGTGTATACTTTTCTCAAACCGGTACATTAGGGCACCAGGCCCAGTAGGGTAGAAATGTTATCCTATATAAGAGGTAGGGGCTGCTAATTGTACACACATCCAAGATATTAATTAAGAGATAGAAATGTTATCTGGGACTGCATCTCTTGTGTTCTTATTCATCTACTTTTGTTCTTATGTGATTGATAGTAGGCAAGCGACCCCTATCCTACAACACATTATCAGCATGATAACACTCCTGTTAAAAGAATCCTGGTTATTATCACATGTGACAAAATCATATCAAATAATATTTTTCAGATGAAATCACCTAATTTCATTCACAAAATGTATTTTCACATGTACCAAATACTTGTAATTAATTAGACTTGTCTAATTAGTCACATTTTACTTTACAAATTAGTTAGTTGTATTTAATAAGGTTGTAATTTATTAGTCGATTGTAATTAATTATTCTTAATTAATTAATTAGGTTAATTCAATTTATCATTATTAAATTAGTCCTAATTAGTTTAGTTAGTTAGTCGTAATTTTTCACTTTCAGATTATTTAGTCGTAATTAATTACTCGCAGTTTTTTAGTTGTAATTAAAATTGTAACTAAAATAGTTGTATTTAATCAACGTAATAATTTAATCATAATTAATTAGGCTTTGGTAAATAGTATCAATTAATTAATCGTAATAAACTTGGGATAATTATGCTGAGAATAAATGTGGAAAGTATCTTAGCATGTTTTTGAAATTTCCTCAGATCAATTATTTCATTTGCATACAATTAGTAGCCTTAAAGGAATTTTCGAGAAAAATGCAGAATAGAAAAAATTCTGGAAAAATTACACAAGCACAATACGTTGTCAGGAGTCTTTCCAAACATGTTCATAATTTTTGGAGCTCATGGGCCATGCACGCCGCCAAAGGCGACCACCCCAGCCTTTTCGTGCCAGCTAAGCCAGCAGAAATTCGTGGTTTCAAATTTCGATTCAAAATTTTTGGCCAAATTTTTTTTGAAAAAATCGGTAACCAGCGGTTACGGTCCTATCGCTACCCTCCTATTTTTTTTCTACTGGTAGCGTTCTCCCTGCCATGTAGTTAGCATGGGCCAACTAACATCCTAGAGGTGAATTCCCAACAGCCACCACAACGATAGCACGAATTACCTATTCGTACCACCCAATCTCAAGTTTTATCAAAATGTTATAGTCTTAACTCTTGAAAGACCTCCCCAAGCGTGTCCATAACCACGGACGTGGCTATTTGAATAGATTAAACCCTGTAGGGGTGTACAACTTTACCCACATGACAGACCACCTTTTGGCCAAGCTATAGAGCACACTTCCTTAGGTATGCCGGCAAGGCTAAGTCCTACGAGACGTTTCCCATATTATGTATTAACTACGAGCCTCCTGTATGGATAGAAACCCATACATTGTGTCGGAGTCATTGTAAAGCCTCAGTCAACTACTTGGTGTAAAGCCTCGAACAACTACAATGCCCCTTGGTATGGAGAACCTAGATAGGAACCCACTCGGACACCTAACAACAACAACGTACACATTTCCTTTTTAAACACAACACACACCCACCACCTGCGACTCCGAGCTAACACACACCAAAGTACTAGGTCAAGAGGGGACCCATATGACCCTCATGTGGATGCACGTAGAATGCGTGGTACAGTGGGACAAGATGTTCGGTCGTTGTTGACTCGAGCACCAACCACACACCCGATAACCACACCCATCAACCATGTGCCCAAGTCTAAATCTTTTTGTTTTCAGTTTTAGTTTTTCCAAATACAATACATACATGAGTACCCTGACTCAAGTAGTTAAAGTGATGTTGACATAATGACCATCGTTGAAGCGATGATCCCCATACTACCGTTCTAAGCATTGCTAAGCGACATCAACTCGTATACTAAATATAAAGTGACTAGAGACCATCCATCGGACTCTAAATCACAGTGGATATAAACCTAGGCTTAGTGGTAAAGGTTGGATGTTTACCTATAGTTCATGTATTTATTCAGGTTAACTATCGCAAACTGAGAAATTACTCATCAACATAGCATGCATACATACAGTTGAAATTAAAATATTAGCATGCGAACATAATAGGATCAACGTGCATCAAAGTAGGGATTGCTTGCCTTGCTAGAGATTGCCTTCTTGCTGCTGCGGATCACTCTCGTAAGTACCTGAATTGTTGCAATCTATCGATCGAGCAAAAGAATGAATAACACCAAAAATAACCAAAAATTCAATTTCATCTAACATGCATAAAACTTACACAGCAGGTATAGTATGATTTTGGAAAAAATTTAGGTGAAAATTTTAGTCAAAAAGGAATTCATATGGATTTTCTAAGAATTTTCATCTAATTTGGAGTTAATTTGAATTAGTTATGAATTTTCAAAGTTATTTGAATTTTCGGTGCAAAAGTAATTCAATTCGGAATTTCTAAAAGCATTTAATACTTTTTACACGCGCGTTCAGCTAGCCCACAGTGACTAACTAGTGGGACTCGAAGCGAGGCTAACCAAGTTAACTTTGACACAGCCTCGACCGATCGCGACGTCGAAGGCATATTTCCAGAGAATACGTCTTCGGTTTACTAAAACGTAAATTGATCTAAGCATTAATGAAATACGCTTCACCTAAGAGAAAACACACTTCACAATTTACATCTCCACTTAACCAGCCATAAGGGCCCTCATGTCAATCACTCAATTAATTAAACCAGTTTAACTAAATTTGTAAACGTGTTTAACCAGTGGGACCTACACGTCATACACACACTAATCAAGCAATTGAGTACTACTGCTGGATGTTTACCCTAACGTGTCGGCGGCTCGTCGGAGGTTCCGTGCGTGTGTGGCGATAAGGTGGGAAATCCAGTGAAGGAGAGACGCTCCGGGTTCGGGGATGACACCACTAGGTACACAGCGACCTCGCAAAACTGGTGATGGCAACGTGGAGTCCAATGGTTGCCGGAGTCGGGCTCACGACGGCCGGAGGCAGAGACGACTAGGTGGCTCACATGGAGAAGTCATTATAGTCGTCTAGAAGCTTCAGGAAGGTGCACGCCAGAATTGCCTAGTCTTCAGGAACACGGAACACACGATAACGTCACCGATGGAGGTCGGTGGTGCCTGGAATCGAGGCGGTGGCGGTTGACCGTTCTTGGAGAAGATGGCGTCGCATGCCCTTGGTGATGCATCAAAGCCCAATTAAACTCGTTAAAAGAATCCATGTGATGATGTGACCACAAGGAACAAGGTGGCGGGGATAAAGACTCACCAGAACACTTGTGCTCTACACGGCCGTGACCACCGGAGGCGAGAACGACAAAGTTGGTCCCGATGACATGGTGGACGAAAAGAGCTCAAACCAGCAAAAACGAGCGTGGCATAGAACAAAGAGCCCGACGGTGGGGTCATGGGCTCAAGGATGACACCGAGCTGGATGCTAGCTTGGCATCGTCTTCCTTGGTCGAAACCAAAAAGAGGTCGGAAGGAGCGAGAAGAGGCGAGAGAGAAAGAGTGACTGGGCTTAGGAGCATTGTGAAGTCCCGGCGTCACTTCGTAGATAGACACGAGAGCATGAGGTGGCGAGGGCGTCATTATGGCATGCATGCGCAAATGCCAGCGTCGCTCGGCTTAGGCGGCGCGAGGTAGATGATGGCTCTAACAAACGGGCCCACTCGTCAGCGCCTACAAGAGAAGCGGCGTGGAGGATGGTTTGAGTTGGACTCAGGTCCGATTAAGTGGCACGATTGAGCCAAGACAGTTAGGGTGGTATGGTCGGAATAGGGTTTGGGTTAGGGTTTTGATTAGGTTTTGACTGAAACTCAACTAGTTTGACTTGACAGTTTAAAATAGCAAATAATTTCTAAAAATTCTGAATTTTTTTTTGAGTGCTCTCACATTCAAATAGGACTTAGGAAAAATGGTTGCATGTACTGTTCATGCACAAACTACCATATTTAAATCCTTTTTCAAAACTGCATTAGAGAAGTGGTTTGGATTTTGATGAAGTCAATTTAACTTCAAAAATTAGGGAACATTTATATTAATTCCTGATAATTAATCTAGTATTTAAATAAAATATCTTCGAGATGTCTTCACAAACATATAATTCAGTTTTCTATTGGAGTTTCCATTTGGGTTGTAGGTTTCACTTTGATTTCAACATTTCAAAAGCAAAAATTTCAGGACAAACTCCAAAATAAAATACACACTCAAGAGATGAAATCAAAAGTTTTAAAAAGTTATACTTTTATACATTTGAAACATAAACCAAAGTTTAGAATGTTACAAATACATTGTATCCTGTACTTGGTACGTAGCACTTTATTTCACCCTACTTAATGAATTAACAGATCTCCTACTCGTTTGACAGTTTCCCACCAAAAAAATATATACCTGAAGCTGCTGAGATTTCAGTGTTTAGGGGTGGTGTTTATGTGATGAGTCTGTAATCTGTTGTTTTGCTATGCTAATGTACTTCTGTGTGGTCTTTTTTTTATGCCGTCTAGTAAGCTTTATTAGAGTAGAAGCACCAGGTAGTGGTTGATTACCAACATGCTGACTGGAATCAAGAGCCACTACTATAGAAAAGGTCTTCACAGATGGTTCAAAAACGTTATCATAGACGGTTTCGTGAGCCGCCTGAGTGTATGGGTCAGTAATGACATGAGGTCATCATAGACGGTTTTCGAATCGTCTATGATGCATACTATCATAAATGAACCGTATGTGATAGTTGATTATCACTGACGGTTTGTAAATGAAACCATCTATGATATATATATATATATATATATATATATATATATATATATATATATATATATATATATATATATATATATATTATAGGATTACTCGAGTATGTACTCCCATACCTCCCCACTGTTCATCGACTTGGAGATGTGTATTGGCCCAAACGGTTCCGGTTCCTGTAATGGATACATCCATTAGGAGGGTTGATACCCCTTTTGTTGTGGGTCCTGTAATTAATGACTACTTTGATCCGGCAAAGATGCACAACGTTTCCTAGCTTCAAGGTTTCTGTTTTTAAAGCCACCTTATTTTCTCCCAGATGCAACAACCTATTCCACGTCACCTACTTTCAAGCTTTTGTATGGTTTTGGTGATCCTCCTGCTTCCAAGCTTTTGTATGGTTTTGGTGCTCCTCTATGTTTGCATTAATGGAGAATGTATATGAATGCACTTTGCATGGAGGATATACTGCTTAGCAACGAAGAAGTATATACTGCTTTTAAGGGCTTAGCAAAGGAAGAAGTTGCTCCTTAGCAACGAATGGAGTATATACTGCTGAATTTCAACTATGGAAAAGGAGGCATCTTCCAAAATCAGAAGTACATATGCATCTAGAGTATACCAAGAGACAAGAGATAAAATTCATTGATGTAGTATATTTGCTTTGACCACACTACTTTACATAGTAAAAGCAAAAAAACATACAACTCTTTCGAATGCATAATTTCATCCAGTGATTTGTTCTTTTGTCATCCATAAGGCCCAGTACTTGAGTTGGTGTTTCCATTGACCATAATTTTGGTATCATCTAGATCAACCTATCCACGTGATCAACCAAGAGAAGACTTTTAAAGTCGAAAAGCATTTTGACCTCGGCATCACTTGCAATGGACAATAATAAGTAGTTATTGCAATGCAATGAAGAGAAGTGTGTGAAAGCATTAAAGGTTGGTTCCTCGATAAAATTAAAATCAGTATATTGACAACAAGAATCAGTATACTCTATGATACTACCAGAGTATCAAAAAAATTATGCTTGCTTGTTGATGTAAGTGTATTGACAACAGGAACAATATGCGTGTATTACCATTCAATCTAATTACATTCCTAATTAGATTACTAAATGTTGTACATAGTACAATATGCTCTTTTCTGTAGGTTAAACTACAACTGCAATCACATTCAGTAAACATAGTTGGTTCCTTATTGATATACCCTTTTGTATTACTGCACATACCCTTTTACCAAATTCAAAAATATACAAAAAGAAAACCGAAGCAGTAATTCCAGTAACATTTGGCTGATGATTGTATCATCCAGTACTCCATTGAGTACATTAGAAAGGAACTCTACTGAGTAGATTAGAAAGGGAAAAGCAGTACGCTAATTGAGTGAACCAAGTACATGCACATACCCATTTGTTTTAATCCAAATGCTCTTTCAGCAACAACGAATCGACTCGATCTGTGTAAATTGCTAGAATCATATTGCAAGGACTATGCTACTAAACTTTGAACAAGATCAGATATCTAAAAATTGATAGGAGAGGAACTATAATGAAAGAATCAGACCAATACAATGGCAGGTTATACTACAATATGAAAACAGGTATATGCACACAGAAAGGAAGTATGTCAGGAACTTGACCAAGGAATTTCCTCTAATACTGAGTAAGAAGGCCTTGGTACCACAATTAAATCAGTATATTGACAACAAGAATCAGTATACTCTATGATACTACCAGAGTATCAAAAAAATTATGCTTGCTTGTTGATGTAAGTGTATTGACAACTGGAACAATATGCGTGTATTACCATTCAATCTAATTACATTCCTAATTAGATTACTAAATGTTGTACATAGTACAATATGCTCTTTTCTATAGGTTAAACTACAACTGCAATCACATTCAGTAAACACAGTTGGTTCCTTATTGATATACCCTTTTGTATTACTGCACATACCCTTTTACCAAATTCAAAAATATACAAAAAGAAAACCGAAGCAGTAATTCTAGTAACATTTGGCTGATGATTGTATCGTCCAGTACTCCATTGAGTACATTAGAAAGGAACTCTACTGAGTAGATTAGAAAGGGAAAAGTAGTACGCTAATTGAGTGAACCAAGTACATGCACATACCCATTTGTTTTAATCCAAATGCTCTTTCAGGCAACAATGGAACTGACCTGATCTGTGTAAATTGCTAGAATCATATTGCAAGGACTATGCTACTGAACTTTTAACAAGATCAGATATCTGAAAATTGATAGGAGAGGAACTAATGAAAGAATAAGACCAATATAATGGCAGGTTATACTACAATATGAAAACATGTATATGCACACAGAAAGGAAGTATGTCATCTCGAATTTCTCCACCTCTAGACCATGGCTAATGAAACGAATGCATGCCCATAGCAAATTCTCTGCTACTTTTCCGCATGCAAAAAAAGCCACTACTAGCAAACATTCATCTGCATGTCCGGTGGTCATCTGAAGGTCTAGTGGCTGAGTATAGTGCTGGTAGTGCAGTAAACATTGGTTAATCTCCTAAGATGACAAAGAATTCATTGGTATCTTACTCACCAGATCTCGCAAAATAACATCACGAAATTAGAAATATGAAGAGCAAATTAGCAAATCCAACATGCTCAAGACCAGATCCACATATCCAAAGTGGCATTGCTCCTATTGGGGATCACATATCCTCTCATCCTCCGCCCCTCTAGATCTACAAGCAAGACTAATACATTTTTATATCTCCAAGAACGAAGAACATATCGAAAAACATATACACAAGGCAGGAGAGGAATTACATAGGTGAAAAATAAGAATCGAAAAGGCTACTACTGAAATCACATACAGAAACGATGCAACTTTTCAATCGGATCTGGCCAAAGAAGGTGTTGGCAAAAGATATTGTTGTGAAACCAGTACGAATAGAAAATCTTCACCTTGTGATTCCAATATTCGGCCTGCAGTGATGAAGCTATGTGTGGAGCCTACCTCACGGTCCCGGTGATCAAGCGGTGGTGCGGTCGAATCGGCTGGCAGTGGCGGCGGCGTGATCGAATCGGTCGGTGGCCGAGGGACCCGAGGTGGGAGCCGTCCACGCGAGGGGCCCGAGGCGGAGGTGGGCGATCCCAACGAGGGCGCGTGAGGATCCGACAGTAGCAGCCGGGTGGCCGGGCGCAAGTGGGCGCACTGCGTGAGGCCCCAGTGGAGGTGCTCTGGAAGCTTGGGAGGGAGGGGAGGCCGCTTGCCAAGGCATCGCCGTCTTGGGAGGAGGTGGAGGCCGGGAGGCATCACCCAAAATCGAATGATTAGCTGAGCGATCCATCCGATGAAATCGGAGGTCAACGGGTCTTAACCTTCAGCACCCAGTAGTAGCGCGCCCGGTAGCGTTAGATCTTTTCATGCCTTACCTCTGGGCAAGCCTCCGCTTGCCTGAGAGTGATTTCCTGATCGAAGTTCTTAATCATTATAGAATTGAATTGGTTCACCATGTACCGAATTCAATTCTAGTACTTAGTGTTTTTGCCTACATATTTGAGGTGTTTTTAGGGATAGCCCCTAGTCTGCGTGTCTGTTTAGGTTTTACTACCAAATCATCCGCAATAAGAAAGGTGTTGGTGCTTTGGGCTCTTTTTATTTTAAATTTCAAGACGCCAGTAAGAGGATATTCCCCTTCTTGGCTACCAAAGACACCAACCAGTCATGGAACAAGGAATGGTTTTATTCCGAAGTTCCGAAAGAAAGTAGAATTACTTACAATCACAATGCACCATCGGAGTGGTCCACCAAAAACCGAGCTGCTGACAAGGAAATTAAGCTCTCAGAGGATGAGAGGAGAGTGGTCCTGGTGATCAGCAACCTGGTAGAAGGAGGTCTAACTGGATGAAAGATCGTTCATGACTTCCTCAAGAATAAGATTTTCCCCCTTCAGAAGAAAGAAATACTATCTTGCAATTGTGATATCCCTGAAAATGGTAACATTTTACTCATCTTTTTAATCGAACTAAATTTCATAGTTAAAGTAAAGTAACTTTTTATTATACTACAGCTCTCTCAAATGACGAGGTCCTAGCTAGGACCTCAGTCCTGTTAAAGGATCGGGTTCTAGAAAAGGAACCAATTAGTATAGAAGAGCAGCCCCCAAGCTTGATTGGGGCGACTTTATCACTTAAGAAAGATCGCATAGTGGTAAGTATCCATAGAAATTAACTAGACATAAGAAGTGAATTTGCTCATGTCTAATTTTTATGTTTATGGATAGTCGACATCAAAGAACGTTCCATATCGGATGTTGGTGCGAGTTCTTCTCCCTCTTTGGCAAAGAGTGTAAGGATTACTTCTAGATCTCCTGTTGCGCCAAAAAAGATACACTCCAACTTCAACTTTAGCTTCTCCAAGACCTCTTGCTTCAATTCCAACTCCTCAAAGATCTTCTACCTAAGAGGTATTGAAAACAAAAGTTAAGACTTCCATTTCCCAATATGTCTCTAACCCCTAGCCAATGTATTCTATATCAACTTTCTTGGCTGGAGTGGTCTAGGGTGAAGGATCATCAGAAGAATCAGAAGAGGAGGTCCCTCTTCAGAGGGTTCCAAGGCCAAGGACCTCCCTGGCCTTAGTTCCCTCCTCGTCAGAGCAAAGGAGAGAACCCACTTTTACTGTTAATGAGGATTTTATGTCGCTCTTTAACGAAAGTAGCTTCGAGATTGAGTAAGTTATTCGATAATACCTTTATAATTTTGGTTTTAAAATGATTAATCTTCTCTTTTCTCTTTAGCCTTGATTTGCCGTCAGACCTAGAAAGGGGACAACTGACTGCTCAAGAACAATTTTTGCCATCAATTATATTGGCAACAGAGGAATCCTTGGCAGAAGAAATTCTGCTAATGGAAGGACCTCCTAGGACCACTGAGGAAGTGGTCCAAGACGCCTTGGTGACAACTGCTGGGACGTCCCAAGGTGAACTGCTGGACATGGATGTCCAGACAGAGAGGTCCTCTCAAGATCCATGAGATCAACCGATCAGAAGAGGTGGTCCATGAGACCAACTGTTCAAAAGAGGTGGTCCATGAGATCATCGAAACTTAAGATGAAGGTGATCATACCTTGGTAATATTTTTATCCTGATAATCTTTCTTTGAATTTATCAGTATAAACCTGACTCATAGAATGTCCTAGGAGCCGTAAAGTACCAGTACTGATCCATCTAGAGGAGTTTTTCATCTGGTTCAACTGGCTCAGCCTGAGGATGAGATTCCTCTGGAACGTTCACCTCCTAGAACTAAGAAGAAAGACCTCCAGGACCTCATGACATCTATCAAAAGGTGCTGGAGAGTCAATATTGACTTGGTGGAGGAGATCAAAACTTTTGCAGAGGAAAAAGAGAAGTAAGTACAAGAAGTCATTATTCAATGGTAAGATTCTAATTTAAATAAATAACTTATGCCTTTGTTTACTTCATAGGGAGTGTTTACTGGTGAAAACCGGACAAGAAAATGCTGAGTTTGCATTTCAAACTCTCAAATTAAAATTATCTGAGGTAGAAAAAAGATCCGAGGAGAGTGCGGTAGTCATGGCAAAGAAGACCGAAGAGATCCGCCTCTGGACCCAGAAGAATGAGAAGTTACAAGAGATCCTAGGAAGACAATCTAAAGAAAGACATGATCTATCTAAACAGAACAAGATGCTCCTTAAGGACAAAGAAGGTAAAGAACCTCTCTTTGTTTCTTATAGAGCATTCGATCTATTATATGCAATGCATGAGTTTTATTCTCTTTTTCTGTTCTTTCTCAGAACTAGAAAAGGCAAAAGAGGATCTTCAAAGGATCTCTTCTAACAAAGACCTTCAGATTCAAGATTTGAAGGAAGTGGAAAGACAGAGTCGTATTGCCGTACAAGAGCTTGAAAACAAGGTGAAAACCTTAATGAAGGCTAGCAAGAAAATTACCACATTTACTGGAAACAACTTTTCTCAGATTTCAGCTTCTTTACGAGAGATTGCAGAACATCTAAAGGCTCCGGTAACTCCTCTTGCGACCAAGATGACATTGGATGACCTTAGAAATGATATCTATACCCAAATCAAACATATTCAAAAACACATACCTGCTATGAAAAATAGCATATATCAATCTTTGACGAGGGCAACGAGTCAAGCTTTAAATCGAGTTTTATTGAAGATTGATCTCCTTTATGGGGATTCCGTCGATCTCCAGAAGTTTGTCCCTGTGCCTAAGTTTAAGACAAAAGAAGCAGGTATTGCTGCTCAAGGCAATATTACACCAGTGGTGGCAGAGATCATCAAGAACATTGAAGTTAGTGCTCTTGCCCTTCCCTCAAGTACTCCTGCCTCAAGTGTTCAAAATTGACATTGTAATGATATAGATGTTTTGTTTTAAATTATATGAAATAATGAAAATATTTTGTGTACGATAATTATGATTATTTATCGAAGATTGACTAGCTTTATCTTGCAAATTAAATTTTTGCAAAGTGAAAGTCGTATATTTTACTATGTGCAGCCCACCGCCTGGAACACTTTGTCCGGCAATGGGAGAAGTGTTTCAGCCGAACAATTGTGCTAGGATCAGTATATCTATTACAAAACCAATGATCCGAACCAGTGTGTATTTAGGAAGATTGTCGGGACCCAAAAATGCAATTCTGGACCCTTTGTGTATAATGCACTAGTTCAAGATCACGTTAGTGCACACAGTGGCAACATTAGTGAAATATCATTTCTATATACAAAGATGACTAATAAATAGGCAAATAGCAATAAATATCAGAGTAAAGACCTTAAGGTCAAAGCGTACAATTAATGCCTTAGAAGGCAAATAGCTCAATGAAGCTGTAGCGGAATGTAACGGAATAACTTCAGTGAAACCCATCCATATGCCGACAGGTGATCGGCTGGGGTAGCGCGACCTAGTTCTCCACGATCCTTGAAGTAGACCTTGTTGACTAACAATTCCTTCACTTCTGTTGATTGATTATAGCAAGCATGAGTACACAACCGTACTCGCAAGTCATACCACAGAATGCAATTTATACACGATGGCTTATTCCAAAAGAATGGCTTCTGTGGTTCTTTTGCAAAAATGCAACATTTGCAATTTGAATACGAATAATAGATTAAAAGCATAATTCAAAACAAATAGACAATAACAATTTATCAGTTGTTTTCACAAAGACACATAGCCTAATCAGGTTATTCACACAGCCATATGACTTAGATCACACAGCTTTCCCTTCCCAATTGTTTTATGAAAATCTACCCCTCGTGTGAAATCCCCGAGTATGTCCATGACCGCGGACGCAACTATTCGAATAGATTGATTTAACACTCTTCAGAGTTTGTACACTTCACCCACAAGATGCAATCAACTGGATCAGAGCTGATCACAACAAAACCTTTCAGAAACTTCATCTCAACATTGACACTCCTAGTGTGCTTACGAACCATCACCCAAGCCATCCACAACGATTGGTATGACACACACTGTTGGACAGGGGAGTGGTGAACCGTCCCACGATGTGACTACTTGGTAGCACACCTCCACCCAATCAACACAGTCTAACCTACAACCTGAGTAGCAATGTCAAGACTCCATAACTTACTAAGTTAGGCCCGTCCCATACCAAGCATGTGGTTGTACGAAAGGCCCAGTTCAATGGCGCACCAAGTTAAGTCCTTAATTGACCAAGGCAAGACTTCCAATTTACTACAAATCCCTATGCACACAGATTTTTAAGCCCATGCACACAGATCCACCATAACAATACACCTTACCACTTGCCTCCATCTAAATCCTTTCCCACCCTGTTGGTTAAGTGCAACATATGCCATCAATGAGTAATAGCACATAGTACACACAGTTTTATCACATAGTTCGATAATCACTTAGTCAGGTTTATAATTGCAACTTACATGAAATGGTGACTCGAAGCATGGCTATGTAGACTAATCGTATCTAACCAACCCACGCTGGTGCTACAGTAATACCAACTAAATAAACCAATCTAGGGTGACAAAAGATTATGACATAACAAATAGACAAGGTGGATATAACAAATTGGATTAATAACTAAACCCAAAAGCATTTAAATAAATACTTAAAGTAAATGCAATAATTTGAATCAAAGTAATTTTAGAAAACTGGGATTCAACATGATCAAAGGTATAACTTGCCATGCTATAGCAATGATGATCTTATTTATCTTTGATCTTCTACTTCCTTGAACTTCAGCTCCTTCTTGATCAGAACTTCTCGAAGTATCAACGTCTACTTGCAAACAAGTAAATAAACCAAATAAATAAATAATAGAGAGCAAACAAACTCCAAAAATTAAATAATATCCTCAAATAAATAGATCTTGAATTTAGATGAATTTAGGAATTTGAATGGACTCAATCGGAGTTCGGATTCAAAAGATATGATTCTCGGAAGAATCACCTGAAATGATGAAATTGAGAGAGAAAAGAATATTCAGAGAATATTCCTTTCGGATTAGAATAGATAAAAAGAATTAGAGACTTACGAGTGGGGTCCACTGGTAAGTGATAGAGAAACAAAGGCGGTGAATGACATGTGGGACCAACTGGATAATTGAGTTTCAGAAATTAAATGAATTTCCGAAAAGAACAAAGAGGATGACAAGTGGGCCATTGGTCCATAGACCAAGTCCACGGGCAAGGTTTTGGGTTCATGGTGGGATGGGTTCAAGGCTAGGGTTTGACTGGCGTTGACTGACAAAGAGGCCCTGTAGGTCATAGACTAGGTTCACAATGAACCGAGTCTATACGGTGCAGTTTATGGTTAGGATGTGATGGCGCTTACGTGGTGAGGAGAGCTGAGGTGGCAAGAGGTGGCATGATGTGGCGTGCATGTGTGGCGTGCTGGCATGGCATCGACAATAGTGCACAGGCTTGCTTTCGATTGGATCTAGGGCAGGGACCGATCACAGGCCCACACGTAAGGGACACAAAGGGAGGTGGCAGCTATGCCGGCTCAGGAGGATGCCGGTGGTGGGCTCCGGCAGGGCGACTCGGTGTAGTGGGCGTCCACAGGATCCACGGCGGCGGTGGCGGTGCTAGGCACGGCGGCTCCGGCGGGGTTAGGTGAGATCAAGCACGGCTCAGGAGAGCGTGAAAACGGCGGATCAAACCGATGAAGCAGTGCTTTGGTTGAAACACGGGGACGAAGGCGAAGTACCCACGGTGCTACAGTTCCGACAAAGTCCTGGGCGGTGAGAACCGGCGAGGTGGAAGAAAGAGGAAACGGAGGGTCTCACCGGCGATGGCGCAAGCGAGGATGAGCTCGGGCGACTTCAATGGCGGCGGTGGAGCGGGTTGAAAAGGGATGGCACTCTGGTGGTGTACCGAGGATGGCGAGCGCGGATCGAAGGCGAGGGGGACATGGGGACCTTGGATGCGGTGTCCGTGAGGGAGGAGAAGCATCGGCGGCTTGGGTGATTGCAGCGATGTTGACGACGAGGTGACCCGGCGCTTGGCGGTGCAAGAAGGCGGTAGCGTGAGGTGACGTGGACGCGCACGGATGTGGCGGCTCGAGGAGGCACGACCGGGGAGCAAGCGATGAAGGCCGGCGCCGAGCTTGGAGAAGATGTAACATCCCAATTTTTTGAGTAGAGGTGAAGGAATCGTCAGTCAACAAGGTCTACTTCAAGGATCGTGGAGAACTATGTCGTGCACCCCAGCTGATTGCCTGTGGGTATATGGATGGGCATCACTGAAGTTATTCTGTTTTGTTCCGCTGCAGCTTCATTGAGCTATTTGCCCCTCTGAAGCATTAATTGTAAGCTTTGACCTTAAGGTCTCTACTCTGATGTTTATTGTTAATTGCCTATTTATTAGTTATCTTTGTATATGGAAATGATATTTCACTGATGTTGCCACTGTGTGCACTAGCGTGATCCTGGACTAGTGCAAGATATACACGAGGGTCCAATTGCATATTTTGGGTCCCGACAGAGGTGGTATCAGAGCCATATCGACTGTAGGTCGTGACCTTAGTTAGAATGGCCGTTTTAAGGAAACTTCAAAGCCTATTTTACAAATGGAAAATCATAATGATGTGCTATTCTCGTCTTGTCTAGCTTCTATACTCTTCTATTCTATTCATTTCTCATCTATATTCTTCCTCACTATTTTGAGTATCAAATTGGACTTGCTTCCCTCATGACTTCTATAGTCCAAGAGCTGTTTTGAGCAACTCTTTGAAGACCGTGCAACTAGCAACAACGTATCAATATCTCCCTAAGTGTTCAAGACAAGTTCGTCACAAGGATTGAAGACCAAGAAGAAGTTGTACGTCGCCCTACCTTGTCCAATCTTCGCCTGCAAGGATCGCAAGCAGTCAACGTTTGATGAAGACCGTGACCAGTTTGAGTTGTCGTCAGACCAGCCATATAGGATAAATCAGTGTTGGTTCCTCCTGTAGGTTGAGCCAAGTCACCCAGTTAAGTTAGAGCTTATTCGACTAGACGATTAGATTTTTGTTTTCTTTGGGTTGTGTTGTTTTCTTGTGAGTTTTGTGCTTCTTAATAGCTTTACCAGCTATTTGTGTGTTCCTTGGGTTAAACCCGCTCCCCTTAGTAGATTGTCTTCCCTTACCTTATGCTTTTCCTCTCATCTATTAGCCCTGGTAAGCCAGCAGATGGAGAACCCCAGTAAAGCCAACCTTGTCCCTAATCTTGAGACAGTCGGTGCCAACTCAGATCTCGTCAACCCTTGATGAAGCCAGATGCGATGCTCGAGTGGCAGATCCAGTCATGGAACAATTCCTGGTAACTCAGACTCATTTCATGAACGGGATGATACAGAACATGAACAATATGATGATACAGCAGAATCAGGCCACCGCTACTCTAATCAATTTGATGAATCGGAATAACCAAGCAAGCCATCATACCATCACCAGTGGCAGTACTAGAATAGATGATAACCAACAACTATCTCCAGTGCCAGTAGTGACATATCAGAACCCAAGTCAGCTTTCTACTCCCCAGAATCAGCTCATGCAAGCGACGATTCAATCGTTAGACAGTGGTAATGGTTGCAAGGATACACAACTCATTGCCATCCCAATGGCACGCCCTCAGTTCAAGTTGGGGAAATTCATGATGACCAAGCCGCCTGTCTTTGAAGGATCAACCACACTCAGGGATGCAGAATCTTGGATTCGCACCATAGAAGAAAAGCTAGCTATTGTGCAATGCAATGATAATGAGAAAGTTCTGTTTGCTGCTCATCAATTGGAAGGAGTTGCATTGGTTTGGTGGGAAAAATTTCGCGCCGCCCATCAGGACGAGCAAACCATCACATGTTCAGAGTTCACGGCGCTTTTAAATCGTGACATGCGACATCAGCGAGAGTGATCAAGAGGAACTTGCCATTCGATATCCTCAGTAGCAAATCCAGTCGTTGTCACTTAAAGTGCTGCCAGCCAGATAAGTCAGAAGGTTGTGCATGTATCCGTTGGGGAGAAATAGGCCATAGTGCCAATGAGCACAACATCAATTGTTTCAGTTGCGAAGGAAACCATTTCGTTGGAGAATGTCCAATGAGCAAAATCACATGCTTCTTATGTGAAGGCGATGATCATTGTCCGAGTCAGTGCCCCATGTATTCAGTGTTGACTTCTACAACACAACGTCAGCGAGAAAGCTTTCGAGCCGCTGTCAGTGCATTAGCAGAAGAAGGTAATCCGTTGTCAGTGCAAGATATGTCAGCTGAAGAATCACAAGAGCGGAATGTTGACTCTGACAACCCACCTCAAAAGGGAAACAAGCCGGTCTCACCAAGAGTGTGTTTCGAGTGTGGCAAGCAAGGCCACTATGCCAAGAAATGCCCTGCAAAGCGACAAGCTTCAACCTTCAAGAAGGATAGTCGTCCTGCCACAGTGTTGCCAGTCACAATATCCGCCACGTGTCTGTTACAATTGTCATAAAGAAGGTCACTACATCAGCCAGTGTCCTAAGAGGAAATAGTCACTCATTCCAGGTGCAAGAATGCCAGAAGTTGTGTCAGTTAAAATAGTAACTCCCAGAGCAAGTGGTAACGCAGCCGGATCCGTGTGTCCAGCGAAGTAATCAAAGAAGAGACTTTTGGATCGTGATGTTACCAAGGAAGCATAGATTGTTGATGTCATATTATGCAGTGTCATGCCTTTGTTAGCAGCAATATAAAAAGCTAGAAAATAAGTTGTAATCTTTCCTTTTGTTTGAGAGCTAAAAGGTGGACATCTTTGTATTCAAGTTATGAATAAAAGGAGTTGCTGGGTATTAAACATAGGATACCTTTCTCAACATATGCCTGTGCATGTCAAGTAATCAAGTTCTGAGTCTTGGTAATCGAAGGCCATAGGGCCGTAATTATAAGGGATCATGTTGAAGTCGAAGCCACTACCTTGCATAGCAGTGAGGCAGCAGCGAATGGCTAAAGGACTTAACCATGTGATAATGTCCATATCCGCAAGAGAATATGCATTGATCATTGCAGCGATCTGTACAACCCACCACTGTATCAGAAGTCAAGTTGTCTTTGACTTGGTAACCCTGATCAGCCTATGTTAGAAGGAATTACGTAAGAGATGATATATGACAAAAGTTGCCAATGAGTTCACATAAAGGACATAACAGATTAGATGATTTTCTCAAATAAAGTCAGTGTCGATTCATCTTAGCTACTGTTAGTGTTGTTTAAGAAGTGAAATGGTAGCACAAGGATGTGCAACGATTCAATTCATGAGCTAATCTTTCGGACCTCAGAGTCAGCTTGTCGAGTTTTGAGTAAGAATTTTAATTTTCCCCAAAATCATCTGTGCACAAGACAGTGTCAGTTGAAGATCAGTAAAGCAGACGTTTCAAGATAGCTAAGACCCCTCATTCGTTTTAAAAGGACAAGTTCATCCAGATCGTTAGAAGTGAACCAAGTTAGTGAGAAGTTCAAAGAGATTGACCACAACTCCAGTGTTCGTATGGCAGATACCAGAAAGAACCTTGATAGCTTTTATTACGGAACGTCCGAGAATCAGCATGTTAAGAAGTTTTGCGTGCACTTCCTAACAACTAAAAGTTTCAAGCAGTGAATTATCCTAGTCGTAATTCAAGGTTTGCTATCATGAAGAAAACAAAGAATGCTTTTATTGGATTGAGAACCACGAGGTCAGAGTTTATCCTCGCAGAGCAGATCAGTATAGTGGCAGAGGTTTGAATCAGAAGAGCTACCGCAAGAATCTGTTGTTCAGTCAGCTAAAGTCACCTGTGAAATTCACAAGTTGAGTCAGTTTCAAAAGGATATTTGTTGAACCCCAGAGTTCAAACCGATGCTGGAGAGTCAGGCTTGACCAGACAATTTTGTTAGAGAAATATATCATTTCATTCTTATTTATATCACCAAGTTGGAGACCGCTTAGTAAAGTGGTATATGACAGAGGTTGTATACGACAGAGATGGTATTCGCCAGAATTGGTATAGTGCCAGATCGACAGAGATGATCAAATCACACGATGTGTCGGAAAAGTTAGTGTTGGACCGAGGATACCAATTTACATTGTGTCAGCGACAGAGTGTCTATGAAGCCTTGGATGCTCATTTCAAGTTCAGTACTGTGTATCGCCCTGAGCCGGTAGGCAGATAGAAAAAAATTGTGCCTTAACTCATGGTATCAGGTCAAGCAAGTAAGTGTTGCATGTAGGGCTTCCCTTGCAGCACCAACTACCAACTAGTTTGCAGTTGTCACCATCTGAAGTTTTCAGTGGTTGATCTTAAGTCATTTGCTCAGCTAGAAGCAGATCAGCTCTCGAAGTGTGTGGATCTTTGCATTAATCAGGAAACATAAGGCCAAGTGTCATTAATCCTAAAGGAATTGTAAAGGGGTTAGTTCAACCAGAAGAACTACGCGGATTGTGGAGGTTATCACCCTCGTAGTCAAGTCTACCGTCAGGATACCTGTTGAAGATCTGTGTTAAGGATTGTAGGACAGCGGTGACAAAGGTGTGTTAGTCTGTTCAGATTTCGAAGCTCAGAAGAAGAGTTAGTTGGTAGCCTAAGTTACCAGTCAACAGCGGGATCTCCTCAACTCCAGGAGTGCCTTCGAGCACCGATCAAGCAGCTGGTTAGAAGCAATCGAGTTTCAAGATGCCTTCCTACCAACCGCCAGTTTGTTAAGTCTTCGTCGAAGCAAGAAGCCGTAGAAATTCGTTGCCTGGTGCGGCGTGTGTCAGAAGGTAAAAGCAGAACATCAGAGACCAGTAGGTCTGCTGCAACCTGTGGAAATTCCAGGGTGGAAGTGGAAAGAGATCGGAATGGGTTTCATCACTGGTTTACCCCAGACCCAATTGGGTTACAATTCAATTTGGGTAATAGTAGATCATCTGACTAAAGTTGCCCATTTCTTGCCAGTCAAAACCACTCACTCAGGAGACCGCCTAGCAGAGCTGTACATGTCAAGGATAGTCAGTTTGCATGGTGTGCCCAAGAAGATAATGTCAGATCGAGGATCTCAGTTCACCTCTCGTTTCTGGCAAGGCTTGCCTGAAGCCTTAGGGACTCATTTGAATTTCAGTACTGCTTACCATCCCCAAACCGATGGACAAACTGAAAGAGTTAATCAAATATTGGAAGATATGTTGAGAGCCTGTGCCCTAGCTAATGCTACCAGTTGGGATAAAAGTTTGCCCTATGCAGAATTTTCGTACGACAACAGTTATCAGGCCAGTCTGCAAATATCACCGTTTGAAGCTTTGTATGGTCGTGCCTATAGGACCCCGTTGAATTGGTCAGAGACAGCTGAACGTTTGGTTTTTGGGCCAGATATCATTTAAGAGGCAGAAGAACAAGTGTCTATGATTAGAGAAAGATTAAAGATAGCTCAGTCGAGGCAGAAGAGTTATGCTGATAACCGTCATCGTGATCTTAGCTTTGAACCAGAGAAGTTTGTTTATCTTCAAGATATGCCACTCAGAGGTGTAAAGAGGTTTCATGCCAAAGGGAAGCTTGCCCCTCGGTATGTTGGTCTGTTGAAGATTTTGGATCACCATGGAGAAGTAGTTTATCAGTTGGAGCTACCGCAGTAGTTAGTAGAAATACATGAGTCTTTCATGTCTCTCAGTTGAAGAAGTGTCTTTGTGTACCATAAGAACAAGCCCCGTTGGAATCAATTGAGTTGAAGGAAGATCTCACTTACAAAGAGCAGCCAGTCAAGATTTTGGATATCGCAGAGCGTCAGACCAGAAGCAAGACCGTTCATTTCTGCAAGGTTCAGTGGAGCAATCACTCAAAAGGTGAAGTCACGTGGGAGCGTGAAGAAGAGCTGAAAGCCGAGTCTCCTAGCCTTTTCTCTAGTTAGCCCGAATCTCGGGGACGAGATTCCTTTAAGGGGGGAGGTTTGTAACATCCCAATTTTCTGAGCTTTAAAAAAAATCTTTTGAATAGTTAGTAGGGAGAAAATTCACCATTTGGTTTTATTTGAATTTAATTCAAAAGCTTAATATTGGACTTTGTACATCAAAACAATTTAATATGATTAAAGTCAACATCAACAATGGTCAAAACTATTTTATTTGGATCTTATGAGCTTGTATATATTTTCTAGAATTTTCTAGAATTTTTCTGAGTTCATTTGCTATTTTCTTTTGCTATTTGGATTTTCTGGTATTTTATTAAAAAGAAAAGCTATTAGAAAATATCAGAAATTCATTGGGCCGAATTTCCTTTTGTCCGGCCCATTCCCATTTCTTCCAGCCCAACCCCACCCGCAGCCCAATTCCGCGCGGCGCGCATCCCCTTCCCTGTGCGCGTGGCCCGCTCTTGGCCTTTTTCCTTTGCGCGTGGCCCAATCGAGTAGCGCCTGCCCTTTTCCTTCTTTGCCTCGCTGGCCGGTGGCCCCGCAGCTTATCGCCCCTGTGCTTTGTCCCCAACCGGGAGTCCTCACAACGTGTCCGAGCTGAACTCGTGAGCGCTGCCGTGCCCTCTTCAATCTCCTCCTCCGATGCTATTTAAAGGAGCCCGTCCGCGTCAGATTTTGTGCCTCGTCCCTCTCCACCAAAACCCTAAGCCTCCACCCCGATTTCGTCTTGGTTGCGCTGCCATCACCGAAAGACCGAGCGCCGCCGAAGGTTGGTCGCCGTCCGATTTCGCCGTCGTCAGTGCCTCCCCGTCCGTGCTGTCTTCTCCATTGGAACCACGGCACGACGTTCTACGCCGTGATGCGGTTGTCATCGCCTGAGGATCTTCGCATCACCATTGTCGGTTCCATCATCAAGTTCGGCCGCCGCCGCCCAAACCGATCTACCTATTCCGGCGAGCCCTTGCACTTCTGAGCACGTCAGGATGTGCCCTTTGCTCTACTCCTCCGATCCATGCCCTCGTTGTTCTCTCTCGATTGCCGAGTTGCCATCGCCAGTCATCTTCTTGTGCACCGGTCAATTCCTTCTTGCCGCCGGTGTGATCAACCTCCGACCGTACTGCGCCTACCCCTATGATCCTCTTGATGTCGCCATCCCAGTGCTCGTCTTCAATTCTGGAGGGGGTCACTCAAACCTCTGAAGTCGACTGTGAGGTCGAAGCTCTCATCGCCGGCCATGGCCGCCCTCCTTGCTTGTTCTGCTCGGTGCCAAGTCATCGCCAAATCAGCCGCCTCATCATCTTTTGATCCCATGTGGCGTCCTTGTCACGTCCGAGTGGCACTACCATGTGGCGTGTTTACACCCCACTAGATCCAAGGGTCCATGGACTCAGTCCTTGTGCACCGTCCCTATGACAGTGGGACCCACATTCCATTTCCTTTTTCCTTTAATTCTCTTCAGCCGATTTCCTTGATGACGTCATAAATCTGAATTTCCAATTAAGAAATAATTCGGGTTATTCCAAATATTAGGGTTCTTTTAGATTCAATCTTCTAAAGCTCATATCTTTTGCATCCAAACTCCGATTCAGTCCATTCAAAATTTTAAATTCATCTAAATTCAAGATCTATCTATCTGAGATTTTTATTTAATTTTTGGAGTTTGTTTTCCTCTGTTATTTATTTGTTTTGTTTATTTGCTTTCGTTTGCGAGTAGACGTCGATACTTCGGGAAGATTTGAAGAAGAAGAAACACCTCAAGAGCAAGATCAGTACTTAGACCTATCCCAAGGCAAGTTATACCTTTGATCATATTGAACCCAGTTTTCAAAAGTTATATTGATTTAAATTATTGCATTTACTTTAATTATTTATTTCAATGCTTTTGGGATTAGTTAATATCCAATTTGTTATGATCTCCTTGACTAATTGTATGCCATAATCTTTTGTCACCCTAGATTGGTTTATTTAGTTGGTGCTATTGTATTACCAACGTGGGATGATTAGATGCGATTAGATTGCTTAGCCATGCTACGAGTCATCATTTCATGTGAGTCGCAATAATAAACTTGATTAAGTGACTATGGAACCATTTGATAAAATTGTGTGTACTATGTGCTATTACTCGTTGATGGCATATGTTGCACTTAACCAATCGGGTGGGAAAAGGTTTTGGACGGAGGCAAGTGGTCTGGTATACTTTTATGGTGGATCTATGTTGGCGGGAATGATAGGTTAGAATTTGGAAGTCTTGCCTCGGTCAGTTAAGGACTTAACCTTGTGCGCCATTGAACTGGGCCTTTCGTACAACAACATGCCTGATGGGACGAGCCTAACTTAGTAAGTTATGGAGTCTTGATATTGATTACTCAGTTTGTAGGTTAGTTGTGTCAGATTGGGTGGAGGTGTGTACTACCAAGTAGTCGCATCACGGGGCGGTTCGCCGTGTCCCTGTCCAACAGTGTGCGTCTGTGGCAGCTAAGCATACCGGGAGTGTCAATGTCGAGATGAAGTTTCTGAACTGTTTTGTTACGGCTAGTGTTAGCTACACAAGTTGTATCTTGTGGGTAAAGTGTACAACCTCTGCAGAGTGTTAATCAATCTATTCGAATAGCCGCGTCCGCGGTCATGGACATGCTCGGGGATTTCACACGAGGGGTAGATTTTCATGAAAACCTTGGGAAGGGAGCTGTGTGACTTAAGTCATATGGCTATGTGAATAACTTGTTTAGGACATGTGTCTTTGGAAAACAACTGATAAAATTACTATTAGTTATTTGTTTTGAATTATGCTTTCAATCTATTATTCGTATTCAAACTACAAACGTTGCATTTCTACAAAAGAACCACAGAAGCCATTCCTTTGGAATAAGCCTGCATCTGTACATTGTATTTCTGTGGTATGACTTGCGAGTATAGTGTGTACTCATGCTTGCTTTAATAAATCAAGCAGAGGTGAAAGAATCGTCAGTCAACAAGGTCTACTTCAAGGATCGTGGAGAACTAGGTCGCAAGACCCCACCGGTGATTACTGTGGGCATATGGATGGGCATCACTGAAGTTATTCTATTTCATTCACCGCTGACTTCATTGAGCTATTTGCCCTCTCAAGTATTAATTGTAAGCTTTGACCTTAAGGTCTCTACTCGATGTTTATTGTTAATTGCCTATTTATTAGTTATCTTTGTATATGGAAATGATATTTCACCGATGTTGTTCAGCGTGATCCTCGACTAGCAAGATACGAGGGTCCAATTGCATATTTTGGGTCCCAATAGAAGACTCCACCTCAAGGGCGGATTGGAGACTTCTTCATGGGTGAGTCCAGCTTCCAAGGCTACCGGTTAGGGGGGATGAGGGCGATTTATAGCCTCCACCCCTCCACTAGCCGTTGGAAATTCCCAATATTTGGGTCCCAATAGAAGGCGACCTCGGTTATTTGAATTGCACTACGTGATCTGGACTAGTCGAGTATACCTGAGAGGGGTCGAGAATTACATTTAGTCGGGCTTCCAAAATGGTTAGGGTGGAGGCGAGGCGCGCGGATCCTCGACTAGTGCCAATAGAACGACAGAGGGTCCGGAATTGCATATTTGGAGAACTTCCCGGGGTAGTCGGGCTTCCAGGCGGTGGTTAGCAAAACGAGAAAATAGCACCTTCTTGGAAAATGTTGACCGCCGTTTTGGTCGGCAATGCGGTCGGCCTCAAAGGAAAAGCGATAAATTTTTACTTGAGGCAAAACTAAAAGCAAAACCAAGATTAAACCAATTAAGATTTGGCGGTTGTGGCATCGTTCACTTTCAAGGTACTCAATTTTGCACCCTCTTAATAATGCGGCTATCTAGCGTGATCCTCGACTAGTGCAAGATACACAGAGGGTCCGAATTGCATATTTTGGGTCCCAATAGAAGACTTACCCCTGGGCGACGATCATCAAAGCGCCACAGGTACTTAAGCTTGTGATCCTCGACTAGTGCAAGATACACAGAGGGTCCGTAATTGCATATTTTGGGTCCCAATAGAAGACTCCTGCCCAAGCGATTGGAGACTTTTCATGGTGAGTCTGTGCTTCCAACCGTTAGCGGAGGAGGGCGCACAAGTAGATTTTTAGAAATTTTGGGAGTTTCTTTTACATGATGGAACTTGAGAAATGCAACAATATATAACATTATAATCAGCATTTCAAGAGGGTAATATTAGCACAAGATTAACCAACAAGTTCATCAAGATAACATTGAACCGATTACAAGCAAATAAGTATGTATCATTAGCCGCCACTTATAGCTCTGGCATGCGCATGGGACGCGGACGCTAAGATTTCGGCGGCGGCAAGACGAACCGTCGGCCTTGAGAATAAATAACGATCTGCTCGATCGGCCAGAGGCAGAGGTCATCTCAGCCATGTCGGATGAATACGAAACCAAGCCAACCATCTGATCTAAGCATTTGAAGCACAAGAGTTGAGTGCTCTCTCTTTGTCTGGCGAGAGTCAAGGCCGAGTAGCACTCTCCAGGAATCCATGCGATGATCCAAGACCTCTGGCGACGATCCCTTGTGTGCACTAAGCGTGATCTGGACTAGTCACGATATACTACTGAGGGTCGAGTGCATATTTTGGGTCCCAATAGAAGCGACTGGTCGCAAGCGGGCGGAGACTGTTCCTCAAATCTCTCTGGTGGTCACCCTAAAGCTTGTCTTGTTTGTGAGGAAAGAGTGGTACCATCAAAATCGGTGGTCCTCAAGGCGTATTGGAGACTTTTCAAGGGTGAGTCCGTGCTTCCAAGGTTAGTGGACTAGTTCCATCGTGTCCCTAGCGTGATCCTCGACCACCTCAAGGGCGGCGAGGGTCCGTAATTGCATATTTTGGGTCCAAGGCGGCGGTTAGAAGATTTAAGCGAGGGCGATTGTAGCCGCCTATTGGAGACTTCTTCAAGGGTGAGTCGGTGCTTCCAAGGCGGCTTCCAAGTAAGGTGGTTAGGGTGGAGCGAGGGCGCACCAGGCCAGCTACTTATAGCCTTGGCATGCGGTCGACGCGACGCCAAGCCAGACGGCGGCGGCGGCCTGGTCGGGTCACCACGGGGCGCGCGGAAGCGGTAGTGGCGGCGGGCCTAGGGCAAAAGGCGGCGCCGGGCGTTAGCGTTGAGCGGCATGGAGTCCTGGTGGGCATGCGAGCAAGAGAATGGAAGGTTGGCCGGTGAATGGCGGGTTGGCCCGGTGGGCGAGAAAGGCGGCGCATGAAGCGGTTGGCGGTTGAGCGCATGGAGCGGGCCTAGGGCAAAGGCGGCGGAATATAAATTTAAATAAATTTTTAAGAAAATAGAGCAGATTTTGAAGAAATTAATTTAAAGAAATAAACCATGCAAACAACGAGATTTGTCACTTTGAGGATATATATAGTATGAAATACTATTTGGAAGCAATATATGAAGGAGATCATTGCCTAAATAGCAATACTCAATTTATGCTAGAATTGACTCACGTGAATTTTTGGTTTTGAGCTATTTTTAGCGAGATTCAAACTTAAATAACTTTGATTTGGTTGAGTGTTTGAAAATCTTGTGAATCTGAAAAAGCTCTTGAAAAGCCATCTTTACCTTTTTCCTTTTGGGGGCAAGATCAAATTCCTTTTGGAAAGCCTTTTTTTTGAAAAACATTTTAGTCAAAAACAAGCTAGGTAAGGAGACAGTTTAAGCCAAAACTTGATTTTCTTTTAAGATAGATAATTTTGACATCTTTTCACCCAAAAGCCTTTGAAATATAATAGAGGATAGATGTAGTTAGTTTTTCAAGAGGATTGATTGATTAATTCCAAGATTGACTTTTGACCAAAAGGATAGGTTTTCAAATGACACATTCTAGCATGTTTGTTGATATGTGCACAATTTGAGTTGTGATATACATGGTGTTTGTATAGCACTCCCCTAAATGTGTTTCCCAACAAAGTTCATGAAATAGGAGAATCACGAGAAAGCGAATTCAATCAAGATTCAAGAACATAATGTAATCAAATGACATTAGAACAATCTATGGCCTTCATCTAAAGGTTTGGTGAAAATATCAGCTAATTGGTCTTGGTTCTTATGTGGCTAATTTCAATATCTCCTTGCTCACATGATCTCTCAAAGTGGTGGCGAATATCTATATGTTTGGTTCTTGAGTGTTGAGCAGGGTTATTAGCAATTTTCACGCTATATCATGTCACACAAAGAGGCATTTTATCAAATTTAATTCCATAATCCATTAAGGTTTGCCTCATCCATAGCAATTGAGCACAACAACTTCCACGAAACATATTAAACCCGGTAGATAAAACTACGGAGTTTTGTTTCTTGGATGACCATGATACTAAGGATCTTCCTAAATTGACAACTACGAGGTGCTTTTTCTATCCACTTTGCAACCCATAATAATCGAATCGGAATATCCAATTAAATCAAATTTAGCACCTTTGGAGAACCATAGGCCAATGCTAGAGGAATGCTTTAAATATCTGAGAATTCTTTTAAGCGCCATAAGATGACATTCTTTGGAGAAAGCTTGCGAGCAGCACATACAAACACTAAACATGATATCGGGCCTAGATGCTATAAGATAAAAGGACTACCAATCATGGATCTATAAAGTTTTAAATCTCGAGGTTTACCTCCTCATTTAGATCAAGATGACCATTTGTGGCCATAGGGGTCTTGATGGGCTTTGCATCTTCCATGCCAAATCTTTTAAGTAAATCCTTCACGTGCTTGGCTTGACTTATAAAGTCCCATCCTTGAGTTGCTTGATTTGAAGTCCAAGAAATAGCTCAATTCTCCAATCATGGACATTTCAAATTCCCTAGACATCATATCACCAAACTCTTTGCAAAAGTCTTGATTAGTAGACCCAAAAATGATATCATCAACATAAATTTGACATACAAAAATTCATCATCTAAAACTTTAGTAAATAAGGTTGAATCAATTTTTCCAATTTTGAATCCTTTTGAGACTAGAAAATCTCTAAAGGCGTTCATACCATGCTCTTGGAGCTTGTTTAAGACCATAGGCGCCTTGGAGAGTTTATAGACATGATTTGGATTTTAGGAGAATGGAAGGTTGGCTTCAACCGAGGTTGGCTTCACCGAGAAATGAGCGGCCACTCTTGCTTTATTTGAATGACCAATCCATTCTCATCTTGCTTGTTCCTAAAGCGCACCCATAGTTGAGCAGCGGATAGCCAAAAGTTTAATGATTCAAGTTACTTTAGGTATCCTTAGGTCATTTGTTTATAGCAATTTTACCCAATCCTGATACCTTTCCTTTATATTACCGAAATGGATCTTGTTACTCCTTTTCCATTCCCAATGTGGTGAACATGTTGTATCACATGTCTATTTTAGCGCACTATCATGCACCCAATGTTTACCACGGTCTTATGTTCACCAACAAAACAAGTCAATTACTTAGGTACCCAAACTTGTTTGGGTCCTTTCTTAGCAGGATAGGCATCCAAATAGCATTCCTTGTGAGCCCATAATGAAGTGCCACAAAATGAGCAATTACTTTACCATCCTTAGATTTTCTAAAAAGAATCATTTTGTAGGACAATTTTTGTTGTATATGTCCTATTTCAGCACTTATAGCAATACTTACCATTTTGCCTCACAAAACTAGCTTATTTATCTTGCCTTTCTTAGGCACATACCCAAGACCTTCCTTGTTGAATGAACACCTTTGCTCACTCAAAAGTTTGTCAAGAGTGGCCTTACCCTTGAAACATCTTTCCAAGCTCTTGCTTAGCTTGGTCACTTGTTCTGTTAGTTCATGTGCAATGAGCAAAGGATCACTGTATTTGCTAAATTAACATTTGAATCATCACTTGAGCAACATGGCATAGCAAGTAGGTCATCACATGAAGTATATGCACTAGTCTTAGCAATTTCTATACTAGGCATTTTATCAATAATATCACATGTAATTCCTACACTAGAACAAGACTTATGTGAATTTTCTGGATAAGCAAGTTGTGAGTTTCTTAAGCTCCATATAAGAATCTTTTAGAGTAAAGTATTCTTTATTTAAGACCTTATATGATTTTTTCTTTCCAAGATATTCATTTAAATCATCAAGCATATCCATTAATTCATCATAAGTTGGTTCGCCACTAATAATGGATTTTACCTTATCTCCTGCAGGCAAGTAGGAGTGGAGAATAGCGATGAAGCTTCCTTGATGGCACCGAGCTGGATTCTTTCTTCATTGAATCGAGTCGAGTCGCTGACTCATCATTTGAATCCCACCGATGTGAGCTTCATTTTTGCCATCCTTGTAAAGCTTCTTGAAAAGCTTTTACCGCTGTATTCTTCTTCTTGAATGGCTTGCTCTTGTCATCCTTCTTTTCGGACAACGAGAAGCTATGTGTCCCTTTCTTCACAATTATAGCATCTAATATTATATCTTCTTGTCATTTGAGGATGCTTCTTGAACTTGTCAAAGTTATAGCTTCTATTGGGGCGCTTCATGACCTCTTCATTCTTCTCTCACAAGGAGTGCATACTTCGCCTGAGTCTTCTTCACCATCCTCATCATCACTAGATTCCGCCTTGGCTTTAAATGCTAATTTTCTTCTTGGATGATGTCTCCAAAAGTTTCTTTGTCCTTTTGAACAACTCATTTGTGATGAGGTTGCCCAAAAGCCCTGGTGTCATGGCAACTCAAGAAGTTCAAATAATGTCACCAACGCCTCATATTTAACCCCAAGTATCTTAAGTAACAACATCAACATCAAGAAGGTTAGTTCCAAGGCCTTTGAGCTCATTCACAATGTTGTTGAGTCTTGAATACATCTCATTGATGTTTTCATGAGGCAACATTATGAATGTCTCATATTTAATCCGCCTATGCAATTTGGCTTTTGATCTGGATGTACCCTTATGGATTTCGAGAGAGTTGTCCAAATAGCATGAGCATTTTCAAGTTGCTCATTGCTATTGAACTCATGCGCGAGCAAAGCGCCAGAATGAGCAAGGTATGGCTTGGGCACCGAGAATGAGCGTTACGCGATCTTGATCCGTGGGTTCTAGTGGATTAAGAGACATAGCATAACCATCATTTACGATTTTCCAAATGCTTGACTCATGGCCTTTAAATAAATTGACATTCTAATTTTCCAATAAGCATAATTTGAGCCATCAAAGAGAGGAGCTTTCCTATAGCAATCTCTTAGACTTAAGTCTAAATCAATGAGAGACCTAGCTCACGGCGCCACTTGTAGGATCAAGGATAACCGACTAGAGGGGGTGAATAGGAGGTTTTAAAACTTAGCAAATTAACAAGTTTATCCAATTATTTACTTAGACTAAATGAAGATATGATTCTAGCTAAGCAATTTATCACAATAGACAAGCTAGAATTATAGAAATGTAAAGACTAGAAATAACCACAATGACACAAGGAAGTTTTTCCTGTGGAATGGAAGGTTGGCTTCACCGAGAAATGAGCGGCCGACTCGATCACTTCACGGCGCCACGAATTAAGCCTCGATCGGGAAGGATATCTTTCAAGGCGGGTTGGTGAAGGAAATGATGATGGGCTTCGGTGCAAAGGAAATGGAAGTGGCGGGCCAAAGCAAAGAAATGCCAGGTTAGGCCAAAAGGAGAGATTGAGCCCAAAGATAAATATCTGAGATTTTAATTAAGGTTTTCTATTTTGAAGATAGCAGAAAAGACAAATAGCAAATGCACTCGGAAAAATTCTAGAAAAATCTAGAAAGTATTCCAAGCACATAGAACCCAAAAAAAATAGTTTTGATAATAGTTAATGTGATATTAATCATATTAAATTGTTTTTGGTTTATGAAAGTCCCAATTAAGCTTTATTAATTCAAATAAAATTGGTGAAATTTTTCAAGGACCTAAACTACTCAAAAGATTTTTGAAAAGCCAAATTTTGGGATGTTACAAAGATGAAGTCAGACTGTTGGGCTCTTATGCAATGAGAATTGGCTTATAGAAGAGTTCCCAAACAGTTGTCATTTCCTAAATGTATACCGATGGTCATTTGATAAGTAAAGACACTATGATTCATGAGCGAAATTGATCAACTGTAGGCACTTACAAAAGATGGTGATCATGTATGCGAAATGATACGAAAAGATTTATGCTAAAAAAATCAATATATTAATGATAATAAAATAACAACTGAACTTATATAGAAAAAAGATACTTATACATAGAATTTTCGAAGATGTTCAATGTTCCATGTGTTAGATAAAACACGACCATCCTCCCTGACTAATCTAAGCGATTACGGCCTAGTAGCGAGACTATAGTATATGGACCCTCCCATCTGGAGGACAACTTGTTCAAGTTGGCTTGGTTCTGTATACGTCTTAGGACCAAGTCTCCCACATGAAGTGTACTTGGACGAACCCTTCTGTTAAAGTAGCGTCTCAGCCCTTGCAGATAGGTATCCGATTTCAATAGTGCACGATCACGTCTTTCTTCTAGCATATTGACGTCATCTTCACGTATATCTCCCTGATTTCTTTGATCTAGGAGGTCTATACGTGTGGAACCTAGCTGAATCTCACTAGGTAGCATTGCTTCTACACCGTAGACTAGTGCAAATGGTGTTTCGCCAGTTGCTTTACTAGTCGTAGTACGCAATGCCCATAAAATAGAGAAAAGTTCTTCCATGTCGTAACAATGTTTCGCACAAGGAATTTCTTTGGTGCCACAGTCATTATATGAGCGATTGGCTCAACTTCTACCCACTTAGTGAATGTATCGATGGCCACAAATAATAATTTATATCCATTGGGTGCTTGCGGTAGTGGTCCAACTATATCAATGCTCCAAGTCGAAAAAGGCCATGACAAGGGAATGGTCTGTAATTGGTAAGATGGTTGGTGCACTTGCCTGGCATGGAACTGACACTACTAACAGATCTTAACAAGGTGCATGGCATCTTGTAAGCGGTGGGCCAATAATAGCCTTGCCGAAAAGCTTTACCAACTATGGTTCTATATGATGCATGTGTACCACACAAGCCCCCATGAATTTTTTTCATTAATTTTATCCCGGAGTCTTGGGATATACAACGCATAAGAACATCATGTGCTCCCTTCCTATACAATGATCCCTTGACTAGCTTGTACATGTGTGCTCTTCGAATTAACCTATCCTTCCATTGAGGATCATCGGGCAATGTCCCTGATGCAAGATAAGTGGTTAATGGTTTTATCCACTCCGCATCTTGCTCGATGACTACGACCTCTGAGGTGGTCGAACCTGTTCATATTGAAGGTTTTGTAAGGTATTTGAGAAAAAGACCTGTTGAAACAGGCGTTCGTGAGGAACCCAATTTCGATAACTGGTCCACTAAGGAGTTTTCCTTGTGCGGTATATGCTGGACTTCGAAGTCCTTGAAGTGTTTTTCCGACTTCCTCACTTCACCCAGGTACTGATCCATTATCTCATCAGAACAGTTGTATTCCTTTGATACCTGGTTTACGACTAATTGTGAATCTCCATTCGCTAAAAGCCGACGGACTCCGAGGGATTTGGCTGCTCGAAGCCTAGCTAGAAGTCCTTCATACTCTGCCACGTTGTTAGTGGCAGGGAACAGAAACTGTATGACATATTGGAGTTGATCACCCTGTGGTGTTATCAACAAAACCCCAGCCCCCAAGCCTTTAAGCTTGGGAGCCATCAAAATACAATGTCCAATGATCATCTGGCCCTAGACTTTCCTGAGGCTGATCCTTGGTATTCGTCCATTCAGCCACAAAGTCAGTCAGGACTTGGCTTTTTATGGCTGTTCGGGCAGTAAAATGAAGATCGAATTCTCCAAGTTCTATTGCCCATTTGGCTATGCGACCTGTTACTTCTTGGTTATGAAGTATATTTCCAAGAGGAAATGATGAAGGTACTGTGATTTTGTGAGATTAAAAATAATGTCTCAGTTTTCTAGAAGTTATTAGAAGATCATAAATTATATTTTGGACCTTAGGGTATCTCTACTTCGGTCCGTGTAAGACCTCACTTACATAGTAGATGGGTTGTTGGGACCCTCCTCTTTTCTACAATAAGTACTGCGTTGACTACATTTGGCGTTGCTACCAAGTAAACTAGCAAAGGTTCACCTTCTAAAGGTGAAACCAATACTAGAGGATTTGAGAGATAAGCCTTTAAGCCTTCAAAGGCTTTGTTAGCTTCTTCGGACCATTGAAACCCCTTATGACTCTTGCGGATCACCTTAAAGAAAGGAAACCACGTTCTCCTGATCGAGAAATGAAATGACTAAGAGCCGTCATTCGACCAATTAAGGCTTAGACCTCCTTTATTATGGAAGGTGGTTGTAATTGTTCGATGGCTCGAATTTTCTCGAGATTGAATTCAATCCCACAAGAACAAACAAGGAAACCAAGCAATTTGCTAGAACAAACCCTGAAAGTACACTTTTCAGGATTAAGCTTTATTCCATGTTTTTTACATTTTCAAATGTCTCTGTGAGATCCTTCAAATGGTCATTCTTAGTACTACTTTTTACAACGAGGTCATCTACGTAGGCTTCTAAATTATGCCCCAGCTGATCTCTGATGGTTTTCTGCATCAAACGCTAGTACGTGGCCCCAGCATTTTTTTAACCCAAACGGCATCTTGACATTGTAGTAGACACCGAAGGGAGTGATGAAAGCAGTTTTTTCTTCATCTTCTTTTGCCATGTTGATCTGATGGTATCCGGAATAAGCATAAAGAAAACCCATCAGTTTGCAACCCACAGCAGAATCAACTAATTGATCAATGCGAGGCAAAGGGAAGTCATCCTTTGGGCAAGCAATATTTAAACTGGTAAAATCTACAAACATGCGCCACTTACCGCTAGGTTTCTTGACAAGGACTGGATTTTCAAGCCACTTGGGGTGATCAACCTCCCGAATGAAGCCAGCTTCAAGGAGCTTATCGAGCTCTGCTCTGATAGCTTCTTGACGATCCAAGGCGAAACGTCTCAGTCTTTGCTTGATTGGTTTTTTCTCAGGCTGAATGGCTAGCCTGTGCTCGATCACCTCCCTTGGGACTCCGGGCATATCAGATGGCTTCCACGCAAAGACATTCGAGTTGGCTCGGAGGTAGGTGAGGAGCTCGTCTTCCTATTTCTCACTTAGTCCCGTGCCAATCCGAACTGTCTTGGATTGGTCATCGGGGCTAAGTGGTACAACTTTTACCTCCTCATTGGGCTGAGGAGTGGCCTTGATCTTCGTGGACTTCCCTGTTTTATCCTCCAAAGTAAGATCTTTTAGAGGCAACTGATCGACAAGTTCTAATGACTTACGATCACATGAAAGTGCGACAGCTTGGTCACCTTGCACCACAATCACGCCCTTTGGACCAGGGATCTTAATCTTCTGATAGGCATGGTGTGTAGCTGCCATGAACTTTGTTAGAGAAGGTCTTCCCAAAATAGCATTATAGGCAGACTCAAAATCAACCACTTCGAAAGTAATTAACTCGGTTCGAAAATTAGTAGCCATACCGAAGGTTACTGGTAAAACTACTTGCCCTATTGGTGTAACTAACATACCTGGCATTATCCCATAGAAGGGACTTGTCATTGGTTTAATTTTAGAACGAGGAATTTGCATCTCATCTAAAGTGTTTACGAATAACAAGTCTAAAGAACTACCGCTATCTAATAATACTCTCCCTACTCCGCAATTACTTATGGTAGGGGAAACTACTAGTGGTAATTTACGAGAAGTAGACATACCTTTAGGGACGTCCTCCTTAGTGAAGGTCAGGGAAGTCTCTGACCATTTAGGTTATTCTGGACGACCAGATGGGATTTCAACGCTGTTGACGTCCCTCCATGCTGCCTTGTACTGCCGCTTAGAGGTGTAGGCGGCTGAACCCCCGTAAATGACGTTGACGTGGTGATCCATCCTTTGGAACAATATTTCCGTGTCCTTGTCATTACCTTGGACCTCTAGTGGTTCGCATCTTTTGGTGGGACAGGCATTGGACCTTTCCCATCTTAGTAATTCTCCATCTGCTTCTACCAAGTACGGCAATTGCGAAGGTTGAGGCTAGGAACTTTATGCAACGGGCACCAGCGCTCATTGCTCCTGGACGTACTTGCAGATCGTATGGCAGTTTGGTCGTTTGAATGACCTCGTTGCCTCCTTTTGGTCCAAGGACCTTTGTTTTTGTCATAGGGTGGTCGCTGGTCAACTGCTGCGACCTCCCTGGTAGACTGCTTGGACCTCCCCTTTTCCTTCCACTTGGGTTTTCCAATGCTGCTCGTGGAGCCTTCGGACCTCTTGGATTTCTTTTATTTGACATCCTCGAGGCCTAGCTGAGGAGGGGTGGTCCCCTTATCCACCATTCGATTCCATTCCACTGCCTCATTGGCATCGGAGTACCGATCTGCCATGTCGAAAAGTTCCGACACAGACCTGGGCGGGTTGATGTTGAGGTCTTCCGTGAACCTTCGATATCGCACCGCCTGTTTAAAAGCTCGAATCACAGAGTCGTCAGAAATATTTGGGCTAGTATTACAGACTTCTATAAAACGCTTTACAAATTGTCGTAGATTTTCCTTGGGGGTTTGGCAGAGCTGATGTAAATCGTCCTCCTTTCCCGGTTTTGCATAACAACTTTTAAAGTTGTTTTGTAATGCATTACAAAGCATCTCCTAGTTATATATGGATCCTTTAGGTTGGTTAAATAACCAGGTCCTGGCGGAACCTTTTAAGACTGTGGGGATATAATTAGCCATTACCTTATCATCGCCTCCAGCAACTTGGATGGTGGTAGTGTAGACTTGGAGGAACTCTGACGGGTTTTGTGTTCCGTCGAAAGTCTCCATACTCCCTGGCTTGAATTTCTCTGTCCAGGTGACGTCCCTCAGTCCGGGGGAAAAAGCTTTGCATCCTGCATAAGGTCCAATACATTGCCGTGTATTACGACGATTATTATGACCAACAGGAGATCTGGGACGTCTGCTACGTCCCGAAAAATGAGTGTCACGCTTACCTTGGTTTTGAACATGATGGCGGGAGCATCATAATTTTGACTCTACCTTCGACGTCCAATTGAGGACACCTCTAGGTGTGAGTCCATTTGGAAAAGCACAGTGGGTGATCGGGCAGAAATATTCTCCGCCGCATCTTGTAGCTCCTGTGCAATTGCACGCATTACTTGCACTCCTTGCTCCGGAGTCAATCCTTCTGGAGGATGTGCAATGGCCCTTGCTAAATAGCGAACGTGCTCTGCAGGGGAATCCTCCTGCACGGGGGTTGGTAAGGTATTTGAATCTCTTACCACTATTGCCCGCGGCGATGGCGTATGCATCACCGATGGCAGTGCCCTCGCTGAGGAGCCAGGGGCGTCTCGGTAGTAGAGGTCACGAACCTGCGAGATGTGCACTTGTGTGGCGGCACATATCTCGGCTTGTCGGGCCTCTTCCTCTCGTTGGAGGCGTTCTCGTTCCTCCGGCTCCTGGCGTTGCCCTGATGCTCTGGGATTATCACCAGGATTGGGTTGATTGTCACCGACGGCGGTGACCTGACGACCGCCGGAACATGCAGAAGGGGTGAACATGCCCTCGTCCTTTGAGGAAGAGGACGAGTTGTATTGTAGGGTGAATAGATGATTCTCTCTAGATGTTCTCTCCAGGCCTTCAATGTGGAGGCCACCAGCGAGATCATCACGATTCGCTGGGCTCCAGGGACCTTCCGAATCTCCTCCTCCAAGGGAGATAGGCTCGGGATAGTATTCTTCCACAGCGATACTTGTGGATGAAGGCACGGCCGGCGTGGAGCTAGCGGAGGCAAGAGGTTGGTGGGCAACGGTACCTTAGCAATGGCCCTGGATGAACTATGGGCGTTGCCGGATACAAGGACAAAATTATCTTCCATGTCGTCATCGTAGTCGGAGATATCGAGGATGCTTTCTTCTCTCCAAGCAGGCAGGTTGTGGTTCATCAATAAAGCACGAGACACATTACCAGAATTGAGTAGGTGAAGATGATGACAGTGATCCTCGCGGACAGCGCCAGTTGTCGACGTCTGGGACTCTCGTCACAGAACAGACAAACAAGAATATAAAAAAGGAAAATTGAGATTACTATCTGTAGGCTGGGCTATTTATAGTTTTACAAGCGTCGGCAGTTGGTTGCAGAGTGCCTCTTCGAACCAATGGTTGCGTCTCTTCTCGCCAATCGTCGTGTCCTTCGTGATGACCATTATTGCTGATATCTCCACGTGTAGCTGTTATTAACAACACATGGGTAACCGCTTCCTAGAACCTTATCCGTGGGGTGGTCTTGGAGAGGTCTTGGAGAGGTCCTGGAGAGGTCCTGGAGGAAACCATAGAGGAGATCCAACTAGGCCTCCGGGAGAGTTTTCGAGAACGGTCAAAGGAAAGACTTTATAGGCCCACCTTCCGATTGCTTGATTGATCTTAGGCCCAGAAGATTAACTCAGACCTAGTAAAAATCTATCTTATCTATTAATAAGCAAATAAAGATATACCTAGATAATTGACTAGTTAACAATCCGCTAGACTTTTGGACTTTATACATATTATGCTTCCACTGTTCAATTCGCTACTTTTGATACTTGAGCTTTTATTTAGCCGGTCGGTCCTTATGATGTAAAGTTGTAATCGCTTAAGTTATGTATCATATTTGTTTCATTTTGTATGCATGGATGTGTATGCTAACGTTGTGGATGTGTGTACTAGCCACTGATCATGGGACTAGTACGATACACATGAGAGCTTCGAGTATTGAAAGCCCGGGGTCCGACAAATAGATCATGGTATATATGCACAATCTTCATATTTGCTAATTGGAGGTACTCCTAGAAACCTCCACGTTAGTCTTAGAAAGGTAAAAAGCTAGAAATTCCCACATTAATCGTTGAAAAAGAAAACGTCTCAAACATTTACCTTTTAGAGAGAAGCATGATCTACGGCTACAATTAAATACCGTTGTACATACGTTGATAGAGACAAGTACATACGTTGATAGAGACAGTTTGGAGTCGCTGCTGCCTGTGCATGTGCTGTAGGAAAGAACCAAATTATTTCTCAATGTATTAGCTTTCTATGCATACACGCGTACTGGACTCTCTCTAACTTGATAGAGACAAGTACATACATTGATAGAGATAGAGTTTGGAGTCGCTGCTGCCTGTGCATGTGCTGTAGGAAAGAACCAAATTATTTCTCAATGTATTAGCCTTCTATGCATACACACATACCGGACTCTCTCGAACTTGAATTCAAGCGTGATTGGCACAAGTACGGCTCAGGTGGCTGAATCGGCAGAATGCTATCTCTTCCATCTTTTACATTTTAAACTTTATTAGCAATTCCAAATTTGCTATAAATTTATAATCTGAATAAATAAGAACTTTAAATTCGGAATCAAGATGGTAAAGATATTTTTGAGCAAAAAATGGTAAAAATATATTATGCATGGTATATGGTGTTCAAATATATGTACATAAATACAACTCCTCCAGAAAACCCATGTTGACTTTATGAAAGATAAAGCCTATAAATTACAACATTGATTTGTAAAAGTAAAAAATATCTATATTAATCATATAAAAGAAACTTATAGACTAGAGGTCCCAATACACGTGCATAGAAGCCATGTTCCATAAGGAATAGAAGAAGTCGAGAAGAAAGTAGAGATCAAATTTAGCTTGATGCACACATGCACCAATTTGTGCACTCAAGCAAGTTCTCAAGCAAAACCAATACAATTACATATTAGTGGTCGCACATGAAAAGATTAAGCAACCAAAGCCATCATGTATTATACACAGTTGTTGTGGAAATAAATGAGCATCCGCTTGATTTATAGTTAATCCTGTAATAAAAAATAATCACAACAATAATGCAAAAAAGATTAATCCCCAATAACTTCGTTGAGTTTGAAACTAGTCTGAACACGGCCTCACAAACTTTTGTATCATAAAATAACTACGAGTAAAATCAAGAAATATATTATAGAAATTATTAGTTCATGGGACTCGTCGAACAGGATGCAACTCACACATATATATGAATCTCTGAATGCATGCGTGCTAGTACTAGTATAGTTTGATTGAGCGAATATAAGGAAGGTAGTTAGCTGCTCTATGCATAGCACCAATTCACGTACACCACCTCAACTAACTATCTCTATCTATATGTCTCCCTTGACAAAATGACACAGACAACAGACGGACAAATATTGACAACTTATCGAAGCTGAATGCATGCCTACTAATCACTATAAATACCATCGTGCTGATCAGGAGAACCAATCCAAGCTAGCAGCTACCTGAAAGTCGCGTGTTGAGCTAATTAAGCATGAGCACGAGCATGGCAGCCAGTGCCCTCGGCCTCGCCTCCTTGGCCGTCCTTGTCCTCCTCCTGGCGCTCGCCGCCCCCTCGCTGGCCGGCGACCCCGACATGCTCCAGGACATTTGCGTCGCCGATTACAAATCCCTTCAGGGCCGTAAGTAGCGACACGATTATGATCTGATCGCGCTATATCATTAAAACTCTCAATTAACTACTTACCTTCTTTTTTACTTGTTCATCAACACGGTTTCTAATAAACACATTTGACGATTACTTTTTTTTATTATATGTTAGCAAGATTTGATAAAACTATAATGCTATGAAAGTTTTTTTCCAGATCAACTTACTAATATCACTTCCATATGAAACATCGAAGTATAGTTTTTAGTGAATATAAGAGTTCGTCTATACCTATTCTAAAACGACGTCTATTCGAGAACCAAGTAAAGTGACTCCCTCATGGAATATCATGCATGCTCGCTTATTAATTTGCATGGATGCTCGCAGCATTGCGGCTGAACGGGTTCCCGTGCAAGAGGCCGGAGAACGTGACGGTGAACGACTTCTTCTTCGACGGGCTGACGATGGAGAACACCACCAGAAGCGCCGCGGGGTCGACGGCGAACACCACCAGAAGCGCCGCGGGGTCGTCGGTTGTGGTGACGACGGCGGCGGACGTGGACAAGCTACCGGGGCTCAACACCCTGGGTGTGTCCATGGCGCGGATCGACTACGCGCCGGGGGGGCTGAACCCGCCGCACACCCACCCGCGCGCTACGGAGATCGTCTTCGTGCTCGAGGGCTCCCTCGACGTCGGCTTCGTCACCACGGCCAACAGGCTCTTCGCCCGCACCGTCCGCAAGGGCGAGGTGTTCGTCTTCCCCCGCGGCCTCCTCCACTTCCAGAAGAACAGCTGCGCCAACTCGGCCGCCGTCGCCATCGCGGCGTTCAGCAGCCAGACGCAGGGCACGCTGTCCGTCGCCGACGCGCTCTTCGGCGCCACGCCGCCACTGCAGGCCGACGTGCTTGCCCGGACGTTCCAGATCGACAGCGGCCTCGTCGACTCCATCAAGTCAAGTTCCCACCCAATTAAGCAGCACATGCATGCATCCATGCACTCTATTTCATTGTTACTCCGACCTCCGTTGGTTCCTTCGTTTGTATTTTGCTCCGTCTCGTCTTAAGTTGGTGTGATCACGCATCAACTACTTGATTGTTATTTCTCCTACGTACCTCGATCGTGCATCAACTACTCGTGATATGTTTGATGTCTTAATTACACATGCAGTAAACAACAGATAAGCTTATCTATTATATCATTATATGTTTTGTCCTTAACAATGTGAATACGTGATATCTATCTGTTACTGATACTAAGATAACAACGACGTTCCCTCTGAGAGGCTAGAAATTCACGCATTATTCTGTGGAAAAAGAAGAAAAAAAAATGCAAACCGCTTATTTAATTGTGAAGATTAATTAATGGGATAATTAAGATAAATGCCACTACAACCGTCCCTAGTTTGAGAAATGACACTACAATCGTAGGGCTCCGTAAAGTGCCACCGCAATCATGGGGAATGGTGCCGCTAGAGGAGGAGGGGAAGGAGCAGAGGCAGTGGTCCCAAAAATATGTCATTATCAATTGAGGTGGTACTACTATAGAAAAGGTCTTTATAGACGGTTCAAAAATATCACCACAGACGGTTTCGTGAGCCGTCTGAGTTTATGGGTTAGTAATGATATGAGGTCATCACAGACGGTTTTTGAACCGTCTGTGATACAGACTATCACAGACAATTATTAACTCAAAACCGTCTGTGTTAGTCAACCATCACAGATGGTTTGTAGGTGAAACCATCCGTGATAGTGAATCTGTGATAGTTCACTATCACAGACGGTTTGTAGATTAAACCGTTTGTGATAGCTGATGTATCACAGACGGTATGTCCTAAGGAACCATCTGTGATATTCTTTTGCATTGCTAAATCTATTTATGCTTATTAGCTAGCATTAGGAAATACTAGCCATACCCTCTGAAACAATCTGAAACACAAGTACATGTATACATCTAATTCACATTTATTTTAGAAACAAGCACATGATCCAATTCACATTCATTTCAGAAACAAGCGCATCCAATTCACAAATCAATTAACTAAAATTAACCATTCATGTACATTTACACACATATACCATTAAATTCAATCTTATTCCAATCAAGTTCAATCTACATTGTGGAACTTCTCATCTGGATTTATGACCTCACGGTTCAAGAATACCGCAAACTATTATCGAATGTTTATGAGCTGGCCCTGTTCCAATGCAGTTGTATCGATGCTCACAACTTGTCGCTACGAAGATTAAATTCGTGCATATATAAATTGATAAGTATGAAATAATTATTGTAATATTGACAAACCTGAGGATCATTGGTGGCACTGCAAAAATAGAATTGGTTAGTTCGAGAGGTGTTACTACGAAGTGTTATATAGGATTAATGTGTAGTAGTGAATACCGAGAAATTTAGATCGTGTCGCAGAATCCTTCCCTTGCAATTCCTCAAAGCATACGGCGAACGACCTACGTCTTTCTAAGAAGTTAGCCATGGCCATTGCAAAGGAAGGAAAGATTACAATAGAGTTATCTATGGCGGAAATGTGTTGAACCGTCGATTAATTGTCGGACAATTGTGAAGTCGTGTGCTGTGGGGACCCCGAGATCGGATCCATTTCAAGCTAAGTAATTACGCTGAAAGAGCACAATACTTAACATGAAACGAAAACGATTCCGAGTGCCCGGATAGGTGTCTCATGTTAGCTCCCAAGGATCAGTGACTAACATGCACACATCCAAACACAACATTGCATTCACATCCATACACAATATACAAGAATAATGGAATCGTAAATACAACATCATTGAATAGAAACATAATGTACAAGTTTGCATAGGAGGGCCATTCGACCAAACATAATTATCAAGAATAAATTGCAGCGGAAGACAAACTTAAAATAAGAGGGAATAACCGAGTTGGCATGCCCACAATCCCACAAGCAACCAACTAGAGTTAAAGTCGTAGCGTCTGAAGTACTTTACCCAATTTGAATGACTTCTCACCTAAACAATAGATAATTTTTAAGTACAAAGTTGTACTCGCGAGACTTTTCAAAAAAAATAAGGATGCATGTAAGTATCAAAGGAAGACTACTACACTAGTCGATTTTCAGCATAAAGCAAGTTTTGCAATTAGATAAACAGTATATATTCAAATTGCCATTTTTAAAATATTTAGAAAACATTGTATAACAGTAAGCAATGATCAACAACAATATAATCTCCAATTATAATCAACACACGAACATCTCATTTGTGACACAATTCATTCCATAACAAATTAACACACAAATTTCGCGATCATGATATCATTTCAGATCTGAACAAACTAACATATGACATAACATTTCCAACCATAACCCAAACTTAATTTCCCATAAGCTAACTGTGCATGCTTTCCCACAAGTGATGTCCATAACCGGAGACACGGCTATTCGAATAGATTTTAGTTAACTATGCAGAGGTGTACAGCTTTACCCACACGATATGAATACCTCGCACTATCGCCATAAACTATTCCGAAGGAGTGTGACTGAGATATCATAACGAGGCCGTTACAATGTCATGTCCTAACTATCAACCCACCCGAGGATCAGAATCCCATAGCAGACTAAGCGCCTGCACTACAGGTGAACCCCGTTAATTGTGTAAGTAAGTCCCTATCAACAAGAGACCCTTAAGAGCACGTAAGAGAACAACATACATGCCCCCATCAGATTGACAAAAGAACAATTAAACAGTAACAATAACAATTGTCAATCTGATTGTGTTCTTATAGCTAACACACAACAAATTATTAAGCCAAGCCTTCGCCATTATCCTGGCGTGTGGTTGCATGTAAGACTTGGTTCATCACACCACAGACCGGTCCTCAAATACCCAGACGGGGCTACGCGAATCCGGGACCATCCCTTCATCACCCTATCACCCGTCCAAGTCCAACACATAACAACAACCCATCAACAAGTTCATAATAATCAGATACGAAGATCTGGACATTTTCCTCAAATTCAACATAATGAAATCCATATAATCCTCAAATTTCATTAAGATTCAATTTGATCCATCGGCCGATGGACTAGCTCCATCAACCGCTATCGACTACAACTACTAGCACGACTAAGCATCGTTCTACAAATTAGAAAACAATCCCATATAACATATAGCGTTAATCATTCAAGGTAAAAAGGGTAATCAACATTCAAAGGAGGACTAATGCAGCAAGTAGGGCTAAATTGATAAGTATGAAATAATTATTGCAAGATTGACAAACCTGAGGATCATTGGTCATCGCGGAACCGATGAGTAGTTCCATGTTGTGACAAACATAGTATCCATAGATATAGCAGGCCGACGGCTGCTGGTGGCATTGCAAAAATAGAATTGGTTAGTTCGAGAGGCATTACTACGAAGTGTTATATAAGATTAATGTGTAGTAGCGAATACCAGGAAATTTAGACCATGTCATAGAATCCTTCCCTTGCAATTCCCTCCTTTACCAAAGTACACGACAAATGACCTACGTGTTTCCAAGAAGTTAGCCTTAGCCATTGCAAAGGAAGAAAAGTCTACAATAGAGTTATCTATGGAGGAAGTGTATTTACCCGTCGATTAATTGTCGGACAATTGTGAAGTTGTGTGCGGCCCTCTTTAGGGAATCTAGTTATATTATCCTGTTTTGTTTTAGTATAATTATAATTAGAATCCAGTGGAACCTACACAGGTATGGCACCATGGTCATTAAACCTAAGTTCGTGTTGCTTATAAAGTACAAATCAACAAGTATAGCTACTAGTGCAACACTTACTCCTAGTTGTAGGATAAAAGTATGAATTCCTTGTTGCGGTGAGCCAGCAATGACTCCGTCATGTAATCCTCAATGAATTTTGCATTCTCCTTGATGGTTTGCAAGGAGACCAAGTGTGGGTTAAGGAAACCCACTAGTGAATTCCATAATTCGGCTTCAGAAATCATGTGTGTGTGTATATATATATATATATATATATATATAGACACACACACACACACACAAAAGCAAGGAGTTATATATAACATTTATCGGTATTACATGAACGTTGACCGTGATTGTACACACTTACAGTGTCCAGCATCGCATGAGTGAGGCATTGAGGGCGTCGAGGTTGAAGACAAAGAACAAGTCCTCGAAGGTCACCATGAAGACACAGTCTTGAACCACGTAGTTAAGATGATCTTTCTTGAACTTGACGGTGACACCCGAGCGTCGTTGTTCATCCATCTTGTTGGCTTGTTCCATGTACCATGTATGCAATCTCGTGCAAGAGAATCCTAGGGTACGGTCGGTCTTCAACGTCTCGACCAATGGTTGGCCTAGCACGAATTTTTGGGCCAAGGCAAGAAAGGGATATCAGAACAGGAGTCGACCGTTTTCGATTTGCCCTTGCTGCCTTGCTTTTTAGAGGTCGACTTCAAGAGAGTCAACCGAGCACGAGGTGTAGATGCATCTGATGCACCGGGCCCTTGCTGCTTCGGTGTAGGTAGCTCCGGTGCAGGTAGCTCCCATGGACTTGACACCATTGCAGGACATTCCCGTGAAGTTGACACCGGAGCAGGTAGCTCTAGGCAGATGTCCCTCTTAGGCCACTGGATAAATGTTCCAATGGCTTGCCCTAGTGTCATGACCTCGTCTTCTGGGGAAATTTGCAGCTGGACGACCACAAAATTGGCATAAACACTATCCAAATTCACTTTTGCGAAACACGGTGTTGGATTTACACCATGCACCAAAGCCTCAACACCGGATGGATACACCTGGCCCCAAGCAGCATCTAGGGCAATAGAGGCATATCTCACATGGAGCTTGCACTTTATAGCCACCTACATAACGATACAAAATTTGCTACTCCAACAGGGCTATCAATGGATCGAGCATTCCAGAGATAATAATTATTAATAGGATGTCATCGACAGGAAATCTGTCGTCGCCTTTCGGGGTAGGGTTAGGGTTGGACGTGCAGCTACTCAGAAGTTTGGGGGGTAGCTAGCACAGTAGGGGCAGGGGCTTGCAACTGATTTTCCCTAAGCCTTTCCTCATGGTTCTCCATCTGCCGTCGCGTCTCATCTCTAACGCGATCATTGATCTCATCTCTGATGGATTCAGTGATCTTATCTCTAAGGGATTCACGAATATCCTCTCGTAGCTTTGCATCGCGCTTGGCTTTGGCTCTCTTCCTACTCTGGTATGCTTCGGAGTCCTCTGGGAATTCATGTTTAAATGGAACATAAAGACCAAGGCATCTCGTGCGAACCGGGTGCTCATTATTTCCCTGGGCCGCCAAGAGTATATCTCTCTCCCTGACTTTCTTTTGAAATCAAAATCAAAGTCTAAATTTGAGTGGCTTTGCTCAGCATGTCCATGACCTTGGACATGGCTATTCGAATAGTTCTACACTCTATAGAGGCTATACAACTTTACCCACAAAACACTACTTCTCTAGATTGTTTGGCATCTGTCGATACCACTACTTACTACCTTAGGTAAGCAGTCTAGAGCATGTGTCAAGGCCTTTACAAAGCATCATACCACCGTAGTCCCGCCTCGCTAAGGATTCGCTTCCTTTGGAGTAACCATCCGCCGGATTTAAGCCCCCTCCTGCGCCAGGTGGGAATACATAAAAGTAGATCATATAGACACCCACGCAACCGGATGGCATGACCACGGTGAAGCATTGCAAATTAGTTAGCCAAATCCTACCCATTCAAGACATGTGGTAGTATGATGTGGCTTAGTAAGATGCGGCTCGAAGAACGGTCATTAACTGACATGGACGACTTGCAATAAAAACCCTAGGTCTCAACCCTACCGGATTGGGCCCATGCATAGACCTACACCCATCATCCATCCATTTCACCTAAGTACAAACCAACTTTTCCTTTATGGCTTTTCAAAATCATTTGCAAAATCTTCCATGACAAACCAATGCCATAGACTTTTAAATAATAGTTGATTATTTGGCTAAAATTTTCCAAACTAAACATTTTTGGTCTAAGCATGTAATCTTTCAAATTTTATTTTATTTTAAATATGGTGACAAGGGAATGACAATTCAAACATCAACATTGGCCATACAAAGGAAATAGATTAACTAGGAATTTTAAAACAGGAATTAAAATAACTAGAATAGAAATACGCATGCAATAATAATTTAAAACAGAATTTAAATAATTTAAAGTAATAGGATCAACATGGGCAAATGTATAACTTGACTTACTCGAAGGACTCTTCTTCTAATTCAAATTCACAAGACTCGTCGAAATCTATACGTGAAAATAAGCCAAATTCAAATAAACACAAATAAATTCAAATGAACTCCAAATTAGATAATTTTGGTTTAGTTGGCTTGATCTTGGATTTATGTGGATTTAGAAACAAGAATCATCGGAATCAGAGTTCATATGAAAGAGAACGAACATCCGGAAGTTTTAATAGAATTCCAAAAATACTGTGCACTTTCCGGGTACAGTTTATCTTCGAGTACCGATCAACGAGCACTGTGCATCGAGTACTAGTCCAAAGTTTTGACTGCACGTGGTCGTAGAAGATTACGACTGCATGGACGTAGATGGTTACGACCGCCTAGTCGAAAGGGCTATGACCACCTTCTCGAAAGAGCTACGACCAGCTGGTCAAAAAGAGCTACGACCACCTTATCGAGAAGAGCTACGACCACCTAGTCGAAAGGGCTAGGACCACCTGGTCGAGAAGAACAATGACCACATTAGCATCAATTGCGACGCACACAGCAGCGGTGGGCGCACGGGGCGACAGTGCTCCGGCGGTGGCAGGGGCGAGGGGGGGGAGTGGAGACGATGGGAACTCAACGCTAACTTTGGTGGCGACTAGGCGCGAGGAGGTGGCTGGCTGTGAAGAAAAAGGTAGTGGTGACATTCGGGTGAATGCGGCGATGGTGCTCCTATGGCTTTCCGGTCGGGAGAGTGTGAGCACGTGGTAGACGGCATCGAGGCGTTGCCGTAGAGGTGGTCGATGTCGACGGAGCAGGCTCGGTGGCAGTGGAATCAAAGGTTGAAGAAGCTCCGAATGGCGGCAAAAATCTTCAAATTCCAGTGAACTGAGGCGATTAGGGTGAGGTGGGTGGCGGCGTTGGAATGTGATGGAGATGGCACATCCGGGGCTCCTATTTATAGGGCAGGGGCGACGCCGGGGCTTAGTAGGGCACAAGATAACCGAGCGGCATCTCCGACGAGGATTAGGAGAATTAAAGCGAGGAGGAGAAAGGGGAAACCGAAAACAGGCGTGGGATTGATTGAGGGCCTTAATGCGCACGTAATCAGGGGAATCCGATGAGGATTGAGCCGGGTTTGGAAGGTCCCAGAGAGCAGCAATGGCGGATGGAAAGGAAAGATAATCGGGGAAGAAAGGAAAGGGATGAAGATGTCGTGGGACGTGGGTCCCACGTGTAAGAGCTGCTGTGAGAGGGACATTCGGACCGAGCGAACGTCCATGGTGGGACCCACCTGGCGGTGATGACATGGTGGTTGATCGGACCGGCCGAAGGAAAATGAGCCGAGCAAGCGTGCTGCACGCGCGGTGAATAGGAGTAGGCCAAAGGAGATTCAGCCTGAAATGAGTTTTTGGATTTTTAATGATTTAGTGATTTAAATAATATTGTTAATTCAAATTGGCTTTATAAAATAGCAAATAAAGTCCAAAAATTCTAAAAAAATTCACAGGAATTCCTAGAATTATTTTAGACTCAAATAAAATAGTTCCCACTTATAAATGGTAATTAAATTTGCAAATAATTTATTTTGTCTTTGAAATAAATAAGAAAAGGCTTTTAAAATTTCAGAAAATTCCAGAAAAACCAAGAAAACTCAGAAAATACAAAATAATAACTTTATTAATTTTATTTTTAGTAACAAAACTTTGGGATGTTACAAACTACCCCCCTTAAAAGTAATCTCCTCCCCGAGATTCGGAGAAGCTAGAAAGAAAGCTGGGAATATATACAAGGTCTTCAACTGGAATTGTCGTTGATGGCTGGATTTGATGTATGTTGCTTCTTTGGACATTTACTAGCAAAATGCCCAATCTCGTGGCAGTTGAACACTACTACAAAAGGCTATATCGCCGCCATCACAGACGGTTGACCAAAACCGCTCAGATTATATTCAATCACGACGGTTTTGGTTTAGAGACCGCCGTATTCTTCGGCCGAGCTAAAACCGCTCAGTGAAGAGGTAATATCACGCAGCGGTTCATGTTGAAAACCGTTTGTGATACTTCACAGACGGTTCTTGTTAATAACCGTCTGTGATAACACTACATATCATAGACGGTTTTCAACAAGAATCGTCTGTGAAACATCACAGACGGTTCTTAACAATAACCGTCCGTGATATTACCACATATCACAGATGGTTTTTTGTTATAACCGTCTGTGATAATAACGCTACAGCTCCACGGTGAGTTTCTTCATCGCCGATGCGTTTGTTCGTCACCATCCGCTTCGGCTCCCCGATGCGTCTCTTCGTCGCATCGATCCGCTTCGGCTCCCCGATGCGTCTCTTCGTCGCATCGATCCGCTTCGGCTCCCCGATGCATCTCTTCGTCTCACGCTCCAAATTTATTTCTTGTTTTATAAAAAGGATCATCCGCCATCCAAGATGATCATCCCCACATACTTATAAAAAAAGAAATGGCTACCTCTTCCTTGTCGCCGGCATTGATGGCCTTCTTGGCCACGCTGTACGAGCAACTCTCTCGGTGTACATTGAACCGTGCTGCGAAAGAATACTGTTTGATCAACAGTATCTTCACTCCTCTGCCAGTGGAGAATTTGCCGGAGCAGGTGACGGCCACCTTCCGCCGTCTTGACTTCCTCCTCCGCCGTGTCTTCTGGGTGATCTCCCACTTTCGGTGAGTTTACCATGTCATCGACGTAGTCCTCCAAAACGACGTTGCACGTCTCCTGGAGGCTTGCCGTTACTTGGAGTGCGTAATCGAGACGGCAGGCGACCGAGTCGACCAGGCCGAGACCCCTCAAGCAAGGGAAGAGAGCCTATGGGCTCAATTCTTCCTGGTTCAACAGTCCGAGGGTCTTCGAGAGACACTTGAACAAGCGCGTCAACGGGTGGATGCATTTCAGGCTTCATTGCTGATGATCAGGAACCGTCCGATGCTGACGCCATCGCCTATGAAGTATTGAAGACGGAGATAGCAGCCTACCTCCGCCACTAGAAAAACTTTGTTTTATTTATAGGTTTCTACTTTTTTTAATCTTTTTGTAAGCAAGTGGCCACGCTGTTTGGCCATATATATGAAAATTCCAAAATAAAAAAAAAGTTTGGAGGTGAAGTTACTATATTAATTATATGTTGAATTATTTCTAGATATATATATATATATATATATATTAAAGAAAATTTTCAAATTTTAGTATTTAAATGACAAAATTGACATATAAACATGTATTTTCTTCATGTCATGTAAGTGTATATACAAGATAAATATACTTGAGAAAAAACCATATCGGTTCCATAATGGCGGTTATCACTGATGGTTCCATAATAGAACCGTCTGTGATAAGTCTCTTTATTAGTAGTGCCCGGCCGCTAGGGTTTGCGCTCGCCCTAACTCTCGTCACTTCCCAAGCTCCGCTAGGGTTTGCGCCCGCCCTAACTCGTCACTACCAAAGCATTTACTCGTTCCCCTCCCCACCTCGACGCCACCGCTCGACCCCGTCGCCGTCGCCGCCCAACCCTATAAAATGCCGCCGCCGGTTGTGACACCACTCTTCATCGCACAAGATCGCACTCATACGATAGTAGTGTCTTGTCTTGGTGTCGGTCGTGCCACAACTACGGTGACGCCACCACCCAAGCCACTGGGCTTGGCCCCGCGTGTCGCCTGCGCCGCCATGGCTTGGTTCTCCTACTCGGCCTCCTGCGCTCGGGCCTTGGCCGGTCTTTGCTTTCCCCATCCTCCCTCTATTTTCCTCTAGATCTGTTAGCTTAATGTCTTGTATTGAGTTTGATTTTTATGCTTGAGCCTTAAGTTGTGTCCTGATGTTTGTGTGATTTATGCAAGGTGAAGGAGATGGATAAGGGTTGTGCTGGTGGTGGGGTCGCGCCGTGGTTGCGCTGTACTGAGGTAACCCTACCTTACTCCCTCTCTGTCTCTACCCCCCTTGCTCTGTGATGAAAATGGCTAGTGCTCTGCGATGGATGCCGAGGGCTACTACTGGTGTGGTGGCCTGGTTTGGACACCCTTGGTCTTCTTGTCTTCTTTGTTGAACTACTCAATGATGTTAATAGTCTTATCTGAAATTGAAGTGATAATTAGTTCATATTAATAGTCCCTTGCTCGTGATGTAATGATGTTAATAGTCTTATGCTGAAATTGAAGTGATAATTAGTTCATATTAATAGTCCCTTGCTCGTGATGTAATGATGTTAATAGTCTTATCTGAAATTGAATTGATAATTAGTTCATATTAATAGTCCCTTGCTCGTGATGTAATGATGTTAATAGTCTTATGCTGAAATTGAATTGATAATTAGTTCATATTAATAGTCCCTTGCTCTGTGATGTCAAGCTGAGGGCTATTGGTGTATGTGCATTCTATGCATCTTGCTTAGTTCATGCTGTGGGTTCGGATGGGGCTTGATATGTTATGACTTATTGGGTTGTTGATATGTATGAGCTGTTGATATGTTATATTGTTATGAGTTATGACTTATTCAGAAGTGTCAAGTGTTGTCTGCTATTGATAGTGGAAACTTGCTTGGTGAACCATGGGCTGTTGATATGTATGATTGATGATTTGCAAAAATAGATGTATAAAATGTGTGATATGTATGTTATGACTTATTTGTCGATTTGTCATTTTGTCAAGAAGTCATCTGTTGCTTCTCGCCATTCATTTCACATTTGTCTGTGTAACCGTGTTCATGCAGGTCAAGTTCTCCTACCTTGCGTCGTAGGTACGTCGTCCTACCATTCCAATATTCCTAATCTCTTCTCTATAAAGTCTCCAGCGTTGGTCGCTTGTGCCTCTAAAACGGCATATATATATATATATATATATATATATATATATATATATATATATATATATATATATTATAACATTATTAAGTAGTCCCTCGGCCACTTTAGGAATTGACCATGACATGAGGAAGAGTACCGATGACAACCACGCAACCTCAGTGACGCAAATTTAAAATGCATGCTGGAATCGAGAAGTGGCATCATGTACTAACAACCAAGTAATTGGATGTCCCGACTTCGGTGCACCAGATTTTTAAATTTGCAGGGCTCAATGAGGTTGGCGTGGGCCGCTTCTCCTCATGTCATGGACGCACATCAAAGTGGCCGAGGACTAGGAACAATAGAAATATATATATATATATATATATATATATATATATATATATATATATATATATATATATATATATATATATATGATGCCTTTTTAAAGGCACAAGCAATACGCTACTGGTGGCTTTTATAGAGAAAAGTCATCATAGACGGTTTCAGCCACAAACCAACTGTGATATATAGTCATCATAGACAGTTTGTGGTCAAATCTGCTCAGGATATATAATCATCACAGACAGTTTGTGGATGAAACCGTCTGTGATATATAGTCATCATAGACGGTTTGTGGATGAAACCGTATATGATATATAGTCATCACAGACGGTTTGTGGCTGAAACCGTCTGCGATAGTATGTATCACAGACGGTTTGAAAACCGTATGTGATGACCTCATGCATCACTGACCCATAAACTCAGACGGCTCAAGAAACCGTCTATGATGACGTTCTTGAACCGTTTGTAAAGGCCTTTTCTGTAGTAGTGGAAGCACGTGATGCCTGCAGCATGGGATGTGTCCTTTTGTGACTGGCCATCATCGGATGTGTGGGAGGACTCCAAGCTGACTGGATTGTTCTTTGCTAGCGCTTCGGTTGAAGTTATTGACTGGAATCTGACTTGATGTGATGGAGTTCCTCTAGCTCTAGGTAAACTTCTAGGGTTGAACTTCTATGCAGCCATTCTTCTTTTCCGGTTCTCTATCTCCTGGTGCTTGCCTTCTTGATGAATTGCCTTGTTGACTAGCTACTGGAAATCAATGTAATCCTGGGCGATCATTTGTACAGACAAATCTTGATTGAGCCCATCAAGGAATCTCTCTTGCTTAGCTTTATCTGTTGCAACGTCTTCCGGTGCGTAGCATGCCAGTTGATTGAACTTGTGCAGATATTTAGTCACTGTGCAGCTTCCTTGGCGTAATTCACGAAATTCCTTCTTCAAGGTGATCATGCTTGATGGGATATGAGATCGACAAAAAGCTTCCACAAACTTATTCCAAGTGATTACCTGAGCATTAGCATGTGAGATGCTGAAGTTGTCCTACCATTCAGAAGTAGACCCATTCAGTTGGTGAGAAGCAAACAAAACTCTATCACGATCACTACACTAAGAGATGTCCAGTTTCTTCCCAATAGTAAGGAGCCAATCATCGACGTCCATGGGTTCTATGCTGCTGGAAAAGGTAGGAGGGTGGGTTCTCATGAACACTAACAATCTGGATTACGGAGGTGGAGTTGGAGCTTGGAAAGTTGAAGCTTGCTGAGTACGATTGTTGTTGATGGATTGAGCAAGCAGTTTGATCAAATGGTTTTGATTTGTCATCATATTTTGCCATTCTGATCCATTGGTTGGTGGTTTTGGAATTGGGGTATTGCCATTCCCAAGGATATTGTTGTCTTGGTTGGTGCCACATCTAGAGCGATGAGTGTTCACCATCTGCCGGTTACTCTAGAGGGTTTAGGGAAGGAGACAAAGGTTTAGAGACAAATAAGAAGAACTAAGGGGATAGAGCAAAACAACACTCCCAAACAAAACAACCAACTTGAAAGCTCTTTCAAAAACTTTAATAGTTTTGTACAACGTTCTATCGATCGAGATTCTTAATCTGGTGAGACGACTCAATACACGGAATGAGTCTTGACCAACTTAAGCTATATGGTTGGGCTGACATCGCGATCTTTGGTGCACGGTGTTTGATGACGATGCTCGCTTGATGGCTCCATGTCTTGTGGTCTTGAACGTAATGGTTTGAATGTGTTGACCAACTATAGAAATTTTTCAAGGGAAAGAGGATCTATTTAACATTTTAAAATGGTGAAAGAAGAATAGGGTAAGAAAGAATTGCTATGAAGAAGCTAAAGATAGATAGATGACCAAGATGAGGAGAGAACAAATTATTTTTCTTGTTATATAAAATAAGTTTTGAAATTTCTCAACTAACGGCCATTCTAACTAGGTAACAACCTACAGTTGATATGGCTCGATACCATGTCTGTCGAGACCGTGAGTAACACCCCAAATCATCTCGTGTATTTTTAACTAGTCCCATGATTAGTAGCTAGTTCACACAAGAAACAAAAATGGTAACATCAATAAATCACACAACTTTATTAATAATTAACAGAGTTTATTACAAGAAAAACTTACAAGCCAACAATAAACAAACACAACGGAAGATGAAGAAGACGTAGTAGAGTCCAGCTGATCTGCCACAGGCAATCGACTGGGGTAGCGGCCTAGTCTTCACAATCCACACTGATAACGAAGTCCTTCTCCTCTAAAATTTATTTGCATTATGCAAGGGTGAGCACAACTTCCGTGCTCGCAAGTTACACCCAATAACATATTATAATCCATGCAAATATTCATCAAAGGAAGGCTTGTTGGTTGAATTTGCATAATCAATGTTTTCTTTAAATATTACTACTAAGTTCCAAAGCAGTTATTCTATAACTAAAATTCATTTTATAAATTCTCAAGTTTTATAGTAGGATAACCTCTATATGAAATATAGTGATCGATATCCTCCTATCACATGACTAACCGCCCAATTTTCCAATTGGATAAACTATCCAAAATCACTTGTCAAAATCTTTTGAAATCAAAATCAAAGTCCAACTTTGAGTGGCTTTGCTCAACATGTCCATGACTGTAGACATGGCCGTTCAAATAGTTTTACAGTCTGTAGAGGTTGTACAACTTTACCCACATAACACGGCTTTTCTAGTTTGTTTGGCATCCGTCAATAACACCGCTCACTACCTTAGGTAAGCAGTCTAGAGCATATGTCAAGGCCTTCACAAACAATCATTCCACCGTAGTCCCGCCTCGCTAAGGATTCACTTCCTTTGGACTAACCATCTGCCAGATTTAAGCCCCCTCTTGCGATAGGTGGGAATACATAAAAGTAGGTCATATAGACACCCACGCAACCGAATGGCACGACCACGGTGAAACATTGCAAATTAGTTAGCCAGGTCTTGCCCATTCAAGACATTTGATAGTACGATGTGGCTTAGTAAGATGCGGCTCGAAGACTGGTTCTTAACTGACTTGGGCGACTTCCAATAAAAACCCTGGGTCTCAACCCTACCCGGATTATTCCGTGCATAAAACTGTACCCACCATCCATCCATTTCGCCCAAGTACAAACCAACTTTTCCTTTTTGGCTTTTCAAAATCATTTGCAAAATCTTCCATGATAAACCAATGCCATAGACTTTTAAATCATAGTCGAATATTTGGCTAAAATTCCCCAAACTAAACATTTTTGGTTTAAGTATGTAATCTTTCAAATTAGTTGAGGGGAAAAGCTCAGCAGGTTAAGGCATACAAGGTGACACACGAGATTAAGGATAAGCTCACCCAGAAACTAGGAATGGCACGATGGTGTCCACGGGGGCGTGTTGCGGAGCTGAAGAAGACACGAAGATGGTCCAAGCGCTACAAGCAAGGACATGAGCTGGGTTCAGCCAAAATGGATACGGCATTGAACAAGGAGTAGAGAAGGACCACGCGGTTGAAGCTCACTGGAGTAGAGAGCGAAGGAGAGCCTCTTCTTCCTCAGCCACCAAGAGGAAGAATGAGTTGAAACGAGGTGAAGGAGGGGGTATTATCCCGGGAGATTGACTGAGTGGAGGTGGCGTCAACTGGCAACGCTCGGGGTTGGCCAAATTGGGCGGTGGATTAACGCCGTGATGGAGCTGGGCAGAGCATTGCCACGACGTGGCGTCGCTGCTCTACGTGCGCGCTAGCGGGGGTTGAAGACGGAGCTGACAAGCGGGGCCACCGCGTCAAAGACTCACATGCATGCGCGAGTTCAAGAGAAGTGGGAGGTCGAGGGCCGTTGGATCACGATCGAGGTGGTCGTGGACCGTTGGATCTCCATCGAACGGTCAACCGAGAGAAGGGGTGGTCGTAGACCGTTGGATTTTGATCGAACGGCTCACGCTTAGTGCGGTTAGTTGATTTGGTCGAGTCGACTCGCTGAGTCGGACTCGAGCCCGAGGAACAGTGTAGGCTGTTAGGGTTTAGGGTTTGACCAATTTAAATTCAAACCATTCCAATTTGACCAGGCCACTAAAAATAGGAATAAAATTCTTACAAATCTGAAATAATTCAGAGGTGTTCCTGGGAAGATCTAGTGTCCATAAAAAATATTAAACCCTATTGTTCAAGATAAATTTTGTTCAGTTTAAATCCAAACCCGAGATAGGTTATTGGATTGCAGTTGTATTTTGTGAGAGTTAAAACCTTTCCCAAAAATTTGGGAAAAATTATTTTAATTCTTGATAATTAATGTAGTATTTGTATAAATTATTTCCAGAGGAACTTTTGTAGCATTTGTTTTAGTTTTCTTTTGATGTTCATTTCTTTATGTGTAGGTTCAAGACTTGCACAAGATTTTTCAAGTGCAATATCTTATGCAATGCTTGAAAACAATGATGCATGCTCATGAGATATAAAGTAAACCTCTTTATTAAATTGAGGACGTGACATTATAGGCCCACCTTCTGATTGCTTGATTGATCTTAGGCCCAGGAGATTAACTCAGGCCCTGTAAAAGTCTAGCTTATCTATTAATAAGCAAATAAAGATATATCCGGATAATTGACTAGTTAACAATACTTGTCAGTGTTGCCTGAGGATTTGGATGAGCATGCCGCTAGACTTTTGGACTTTATACATATTATGTTTCCACTGTTCAATTTGCTACTTCGGATACTTGAGCTTTTATTTAGCCGGTCGGTCCTTATGATGTAAAGTTGTAATCGCTTAAGTTATGTATTTTATTTGTTTCATTTTGTATGTATGGATGTGTATGCCAACGTTGTGGATGTGTGTACTAGCCACTGATCATGGGACTAGTACGATACACATACGAGGGCTTTGAGTGTTGAAAGCCCGGGGTGCAACAAATAGATCATGGTATATATGCACAATCTTTATATTTGCTAATTGGAGGCACTCCTAGAAACCTCCACGTTAATCTTAGAAAGGTAAAAAGCTAGAAATTCCCACGTTAATCATCGAAAAAGAAAACGTCTCAAACATTAACCTTTTAGAGAGAAGCACGATCTATGGCTACAATTAAATACCGTAGTACATACGTTGATAGAGATAAGTACATACGTTGATAGAGACAGTTTGGAGTCGCTGCTGCCTGTGCATGTGCTGTAGGAAAGAACCAAATTATTTCTCCATGTATTAGCTTTCTATGCATACACGCATACCGGACTCTCTCTAACTTGATAAGAGACAAGTACATACGTTGATAGAGACACAGTTTGGAGTCGCTGCTGCCTGTGCATATGCTGTAGGAAAGAACCAAATTATTTCTCAATGTATTAGCTTTCTATGCATACACGCATACCGGACTCTCTCTAACTTGAATTCAAGCATGATTTGCACAGTGGCAGAATCTGCAGAATGCTATCTATTCCATCTTTTACATTTTCAACTTTGTTAGCAATTCCAAATTTGCTATAAATTTATAATCTGAATAAATAAGAACTTTAAATTCGGAATCAAGATGGCAAAGATATTTTTGAGCGAAAACTGGTAAAAATATATTATGCATGGTATATGGTATTCAAATATATGTACATAAATTCAACTCCTCCCGAAAACCCATGTTGACTTTATGAGAGATAAAGCCTATAAATTACAACATTGATTTGTAAAAGTAAAAAAATATCTATATTAATATATAAAAGAAACTTATAGACTAGAGGTCCCAATACACGTGCATAGAGGCCATGTTCCATAAGGAATAGAAGAAGTCGAGAAGAAAGTAGAGATCAAATTTGGCTTGATGCACAGATGCACCAATTTGTGCACTCGAGCAAGTTCTCAAGCAAAACCGAAACAATTACATATTAGTGGTCGCACATAAAAAGATTAAGCAGTCAAAGCCATCACGTAGTATACACTGTCGTTGTGGAAATAAATGAACATCCACTTGATTTATAGTTAATTCTATAATTAAAATAATCACAACAATAATGCAAAAAGATTAATCCCGATAACCGTTGAGTTTGAAACAAGTCTGAACACTACCTCACAAACTTTTATATCATCAAATAACTACGAGTAAAATGAAGAAATATATTATAAAAATTACTAGGCGTGTATGTGCACGGTTTGATGACTAGTACTGGCTAACCGCCCATGCGACTTGATTAATCAGTTCATGGGACTCGTCGAACAGGATGTAACTCACATATATATGAATCTCTGAATGCATGCGTGCTAGTACTAGTATAGTTTGTTTGAGCGAATATAAGGTAGGTAGGTAGCTGCGCTATAGATAGCACCAATTCACGTACACCACCTCAACTAACTATCTCTATCTATATGTCTCCCTTGACAAAATGACACAGACAACAGACGGACAAATATTGACAACTGATCGAAGCTGAATGCATGCCTACTAATCACTATAAATACCATCGTGCTGATCAGGCGAACCAATTCAAGCTAGCAGCTACGTACTTGAAAGTCGCTTGTTGAGCTAATTAAGCATGAGCACGAGCATGGCAGCCAGTGCCCTCGGCCTCGCCTCCTTGGCCGTCCTTGTCCTCCTGGCGCTCGCCTCGCTGGCTGGGGCGATCCTGACATGCTCCAGGACATCTGCGTCGCCGATTACAAATCCCTCCAGGGCCGTAAGTAGCGACACGATTCTGATCTGATCGTGCTATATCATTAATTCTCTCAATTAACTACTTAACTTCTTTTTTACTTGTTCATCAACACGGTTTCTAATAAACAGATTTGACGATTACTTATTTTTATTATATGTTAGCAAGATTTGATAAAACTATAATGCTATGAAAGTTTTTTTCCAGATCAACTTACTAATATCACTTCCATATGAAACATCGAAATATAGTTTTTTGTAAATATTAGTGGTCAAAGTTATAAGAGTTCGTCTATACCAATTCTAAAACGACGCCTATTTGAGAACCGAGTAAGTAACTCCCTCATGGAATAGCATGATTTGCATGGATGCTCGCAGCATTGCGGCTGAACGGGTTCCCGTGCAAGAGGCCGGAGAACGTGACGGTGAACGACTTCTTCTTCGACGGGCTGACGACGGAGAACACCACCAGAAGCGCAGCGGAGTCGCCGGCGAACACCACCAGAAGCGCCGCGGGGTCGTCGGTTGTGGTGACGACGGCGGCGGACGTGGACAAGCTCCCGGGGCTCAATACCCTGGGTGTGTCCTTGGCGCGGATCGACTATGCGCCGGGGGGGCTGAACCCGCCGCACACCCACCCGCGCGCTACGGAGATCGTCTTCGTGCTCGAGGGCTCCCTCGACGTCGGCTTCGTCACCACGGCCAACAGGCTCTTCGCCCGCACCGTCCGCAAGGGCGAGGTGTTCATCTTCCCCCGCGGCCTCCTCCACTTCCAGAAGAACAGCTGCGCCAACTCGGTCGCCGTCGCCATCGCGGCGTTCAGCAGCCAGACGCAGGGCACGCTGTCCGTCGCCGACGCGCTCTTCGGCGCCACGCCGCCACTGCAGGCCGACGTGCTTGCCCGGACGTTCCAGATCGACAGCGGCCTCGTCGACTCCATCAAGTCCAAGTTCCCACCCAATTAAGCAGCACATGCATGCATCCATGCACTCTATTTCATTGTTACTCCGACCTCCGTTGGTTCCTTCGTTTGTATTTTGCTCCGTCTCGTCTTAAGTTGGTGTGATCACGCATCAACTACTTGATTGTTATTGCTCCTACGTACCTCGATCGTGCATCAACTACTCGTGATATGTTTGATGTCTTAATTACACATGGAGTAAACAACAGATAAGCTTATGTATTATATGTTTTGTCCTTAACAATGTGAATACGTGATATCTATCTGTTACTGATACTAAGATAACAACGACGTTCCCTCTGATAAGTGTTATATAAGATTAATGTGTAGTAGCGAATACCGGGAAATTTATACCGTGTCGTAGAATCCTTCCCTTGCAGTTTCCTCCTTTAGCAAAGTACACGACAAACGACCTACGTGTTTTCAAGAAGTTAGCCCTAGCCATTGCAAAGGAAGAAAAGACTACAATAGAGTTATCTATGGAGAAAATGTATTTACCCGTCGATTAATTGTCGGACAATTGTAAAGTTGTGTGCGGCCCTCTTTAGGGAATCTAGTTATAATATCCTATTCCGTTTTAGTATAATTATAATTAGAATCCAGTGGAACCTATACAGGTATGTCACCATAGTCATTAAACCTAAGTTCGTGTTGCTTATAAAGTACAAATCAACAAGTATAGCTACTAGTGCAACACTTACTCCTAGTTGTAGGATAAAAGTATGAATTCCTTGTTGCGGTGAGCCAGCAATGACTCCGTCATGTAATCCTCGACGAATTTTGCATTCTCCTTGATGGTTTGCAAGGAGACCAAGTGTGGGTCGAGGAAACCCACCGGTGAATTCCTTAATTCGGCTTCAGAAATCAAGTATATGTATATATATAACACACACACACAAAAGCAAGGAGTTATATATAATATTTATCGGTATTACAGGAACGTTGACCGTGATTGTACACGCTTACAGTGTCCAGCATCGCATGAGTGAGGTGTTGAGGGCGTTGAGGTTGATGGCAAAGAACAAGTCCTCGAAGGTCACCATGAAGACACAGTCTTGAACCACGTTGTTAAGATGATCCTTCTTGAACTTGACGTTGACACCCGAGCGTCATTATTCATCCGTCTTGTTGGCTTGTTCCATGTACCATGTATGCAATCTCGTGCAAGAGAATCCTAGGGTACGGTCGGTCTCTAACGTCTCAACCAACGGCTGGCCTAGCACGAATTTTTGGGCCAAGGCAAGAAAGGGATATCAGAACAGAAGTCGACCGTTTTCGATTTACCCTTGCTACCTTGCTTTTTAGAGGTCAACTTCAAGAGAGTCAACCGAGCACGAGGTGTAGATGCATCTGATGCACCGGGCCCTTGCTGCTTCGGTGTAGGTAGCTCCGGTGCAGGTAGCTTCCATGGACTTGACACCGTTGCAGGACATTCTCGTGAAGTTGACACCAGAGCAGGTAGCTCTAGGCAGATGTCCCTCTTGGGCCACTGGATGAATGTTCCAATGGCTTGCCCTAGTGTCATGACCTTGTCTTCTGGGGAAATTTGCAGCGGGACAACCACGATATTGGCATAAACACTGTCCACATTCACTTTTGCGAAACACGGTGTTGGATTTACACCATGCACCAAAGCCTCAACACCGGATGGATACACCTAGCCCCAAGCAGCATCTAGGGCAATAGAGGCACATCTCACATGGAGCTTGCACTTTATAGCCACCTACATAATGATACAAAATTAGCTACTCCAACAGGCCTATCAATGGATCGAGCATTCCAGAGATAATAATTATTAACAGGATGTCATCGACAGGAAATCCGTCGTCGCCTTTCGGGGTAGGGTTAGGGTTGGACGTGTAGCTACTCAGAAGTTTTGGGGGGGGGGGTATCTAGCACAGTAGGGGCAGGGGCTTGCAACTGATTTTCCCTAAGCCTTTCCTCAAGGCTCTCCATCTGCCGTCGCGTCTTATCTCTGACGCGATCATTGATCTCATCTCTGATGGATTCAGTGATCTCATCTTTGAGGGATTCACGAATCTCCTCTCATAGCTTTGCATCGCGCTTGGCTTTGGCTCTATTCCTACTCTGGTACACTTCGGAGTCCTCTGGGAATTCATGTTTAAATGGAACATAAAGACCAAGGCATCTCGTGCGACCCGGGTGCTCATTGTTTCCCAGGGTCGCCAAGAGTATATCTCTCTCCCTGACTATCTTGAATGAGCCTTGGGAAGATTGTGCACTCAATGTTTCCTGTATTAGCCCGACATGTCATTTCACTTCCTATGAAGTTATGGAGTAATTACAAACTAGGTAGTTCGATATCTTACCAGGCATTGGGGCACTTCCTCGTCTACGGGGTTAGGAAAGGAGATGGCCCACAAAGACAGGGTAGATAACCTTGCTCTTAGCCAGTTTCGGGCATGCTCATTAGGGATCCTAACAAATGGTGGGGAGGCATTTGAACGGTTTGCCTGCTAGTCCTGATCCCTCCATTGTAGGATTTTACGAGCATACCCAGCTGCCAGACCCGGGAGTAATATCCCCAAATCCTCTGTGTATTTCTGAACTGGTCCCATGATCAGTAGCTAGTTCACACAGTAAACAAATATGGTAACATCCATAAATCGCATAATTTTATTAGTAATCAACAGAGTTTATTACAAAAAAGGTTTACAAGCCAATAATAAATTAACAGACACAGCGGAAGATGAACAAGACGCAGTAGAGTCCAGCTGATCTGCCATAGGCAATCGACTGGGGTAGCAACCTAGTCGTCGCAATCCACACTAATAGTGAAGTCCTTCTCCTCTGAAATTTATTTGCATTATGCAAGGGTGAGCACAACTTCCGTGCTCGCAAGTTACACCCAATAACATATTATAAGGCATGCAAGGATTTATCAAAGGAACGATTATTGGTTGAATTTGCATAAAGCAATGTTTTCTTTAAATATTAGTACTGAGTTCCAAAGCAGTTATTCTATAACTAATTTTATAAATTCTCAAGTTTTACAGTAGGATAACCTCGATATGAAATATGGTGATGGATACCCTCCTATCACATAGCTAACCGCCCAATTTCCCAATTGGATAAACTATCCAAAATCACTTGTCAAAATCTTTTGAAATCAAAATCAAAGTCTAACTTTGAGTGGCTTTGCTCAGCATGTCTATGACCATGGACACGGCTATTCGAATAGTTCTACACTCTATAGAGGCTGTACAACTTTACCCACATAACACTAGTTCTCTAGATTGTTTGGCATCCATCGATACCATTGCTTACTACCTTAGGTAAGCAGTCTAGAGCATGTGTCAAGGCCTTTACAAAGCATCATTCCACTGTAGTCCCGCCTCGCTAAGGATTCGCTTCCTTTGGAGTAACCATCCGCCGGATTTAAGCCCCCTCCTGCGCTATGTGGGAATACATAAAAGTAGATCATATAGACACCCACACAACCGGATGGCATGACCACGGTGAAGCATTGCAAATTAGTTAGCCAGATCCTACCCATTCAAGACATGTGGTAGTACGATGTGGCTTAGCAAGATGCGGCTCGAAGAACGGTCATTAACTGACTTGGGCGACTTCCAATAAAAACCCTAGGTCTCAACCCTACCCGGATTGGGCCTGTGCATAAACCTACACCCATCATCCATCCATTTCACCTAAGTACAAACCAACTTTTCCTTTATGGCTTTTCAAAATCATTTGCAAAATCTTTCATGACAAACCAATGCCATGGACTTTTAAATCATAGTTGATTATTTGGCTAAAATTTTCCAAACTAAATATTTTTGGTCTAAGCATGTAATCTTTCAAATTTTATTTTATTTTAACTATGGTGACAAGGGAATGACAATTCAAACATCAACATTGGCCATACAAAGGAAATAGATTAACTAGGAATTTTAAAACATGAATTAAAATAACTGGAATAGAAATACGCATGCAATAATAATTTAAAACAGAATTTAAATAATTTAAAGTAATAGGATCAACATGGTCAAAGGTATAACTTGACTTACTCGAAGGACTCTTCTTCTTCTAATTCAAATTCACCAAATTCGTCGAAATCTATACGTGAAAATAAGCCAAATTCAAATAAACACAAATAAATTCAAATGAACTCCAAATTAGATAATTTTGGTTTAGTTGGCTAGATCTTGAATTTATGTGGATTTAGAAACAAGAATCATCGGAATCAGAGTTCATATGAAGGAGAACGAACATCCGGAAGTTTTAATAGAATTCTGAAAACACTGTGCACTTTCCGGGTACAGTTTATCTTCGAGTCCCGATCAACGAGCACTGTGCATCGAGTACTATTCCAAAGTTTTGACTGCACGTGGTCGTAGAAGATTACGACTGCATGGTCGTAGATGGTTACGACTGCCTGGTCGAAAGGGCTACGACCACCTGGTCAAAAAGAGCTACGACCACCTTGTCGAGAAGAGCTACGACCACTTGGTCGAAAGGGCTAGGACCACCTGGTCGAGAAGAACAATGACCACATTAGCATCAATCTGCGGCCACACGGCGGGCGGGCGACGGGCAACAAATGCTCTGGCGGTGGGGCGAGGAGGAGGAGTGGAGACGATGGGAACTCAATGCTAACTTTGGTGGCGACTAGGCGCGAGGAGGTGGCCGGCTGTGAAGAAAAAGGCGGTGGTGACATTCGGGTGAATGCGGCGATGGTGCTCCTATGGCTTTTCGCTCGGGAGAGTGTGAGCACGTGGTAGACGGCGTCGAGGCGTTGCCGTAGAGGTGGTCGATGTCGACGGAGTAGGCTCGGTGGCAGTGGAATCAAAGGTTGAAGAAGCTCCGAATGGCGGCGAAAATCTTCAAATTCCAGCAAACTGAGGGCGATTAGGGCGAGGTGGGTGGCGGTGTTGGAATGTGATGGAGATGGCACATCCGGGGCTCCTATTTATAGGGTAGGGGCGACGCCGGGGCTTAGTAGGGCACAAGATGACCGAGCGGCATCTCCGGCGAGGATTAGGAGAATTAAAGTGAGGAGGAGAAAGGGGAAACCGAAAATAGGCGTGGGATTGATTGAGGGCCTTAATGGGCACGTAATCAGGGGAATCCAATGAGGATTAACCTGGGTTTGGAAGGTCCCAGAGAGCAGCAATGGCGGATGGAAAGGAAAGATAATCAGGGAAGAAAGGAAAGGGATGAAGATGTCGGGGGACATGGGTCCCACATGTAAGAGCTGCTGTGAGAGGGACATTCGGACCGAGCGAACGTCCATGGTGGGACCCACCTGGCGGTGATGACATGGTGGTTGATCGGAACGGCTGAAGGAAAATGAGCCGAGCGAGCGTGCTGCACGCGCGGTGAATAGGAGTAGGCAAGAGGAGATTCAGCCTGAAATGAGTTTTTGGATTTTTAATGATTTAGTGATTTAAATAATATTGTTAATTCAAATTGGCTTTATAAAATAGCAAATAAAGTCCAAAAATTCTAAAAAAATTCACAAGAATTCCTAGAATTATTTTAGACTCAAATAAAATAGTTCCCACTTATAAATGGTAATTAAATTTGCAAATAATTTATTTTGTCTTTAAAATAAATAAGAAAAGGCTTTTAAAATTTTAGAAAATTCGGAAAAACCAAGAAAACTCAGAAAATACAAAATAATAACTTTATTAATTTTATTTTTAGTAACAAAACTTTGGGATGTTACAAACTACCCCCTTAAAGTAATCTCCTCCCGAGATTCGGAGAAGCTAGAAAGAAAGCTGGGAATATATACAAGGTCTTCAACTGGAATTGTCGTTGATGGCTGGATTTGATGTATGTTGCTTCTTTGGACATTTACTAGCAAAATGCCCAATCTCGTGGCAGTTGAAGCACTTGATGCCTGCAGCATGGGATGAGTCCTTGTGTGACTGGCCATCATCGGATGTGTGGGAGGACTCCAAGCTGACTAGATTGTTCTTTGCTGGCGCTTCGGTTGAAATTATTAACTGGAATCTAACTTGATGTGATGGAGTTCCTCTAGCTCTAGGTGAACTTCCAGGGTTGAACTTCTATGCAGCCATTCTTCTTTTGCGGTTCTCTATATCCTGGTGATTGCCTTCTTGATGAATTGCCTTGTTGAATAGCTACTGGAAATCAATGTAATCCTGGGCGATCATTTGTACAGACAAATCTTGATTGAGCCCTTCAAGGAATCTCTCTTGCTTGGCTTCATTTGTTGCAATGTCTTCTGGTGCGTAGCATGCCAATTGATTGGACTTGTGCAGATATTTAGTCACTGTGCAGCTTCCTTGGCGTAATTTATGAAATTCCTTCTTCAAGGTGATCATGCCTGATGGGATATGAGATCGACGAAAAGCTTCCACAAACTCATTCCAAGTGATTGCCTAAGCCTTAGCATGTGAGATGCTGAAGTTGTCCTACCATTCAGAAGTAGGCCCATTCAGTTGGTGAGAAGCAAACAAAACTCTATCACGATTACTACACTGAGAGATGTCCAGTTTCTTCCCGATAGTAAGGAGCCAATCATCGACGTCCATGGGTTCTATGATGCTAGAGAAGGTAGGAGGGCGGGTTCTCATGAACTCTGACAATCTGGATTACGGAGGTGGAGTTGGAGCTTGGAAAGTTGCAGCTTGCTGAGTATGATTGTTGTTGATGGATTGAGCAAGCAGTTTGATCAAATGGTTTTGATTTGTCATCATATGTTGCCATTCTAATCCATTGGTTGGTGGTTTTGGAATTGGGGTATTGCCATTCCCAAGGACATTGTTGTCTTGGTTGGTGCCACCTCTAGAGCGACGAGTGTTCACCATCTGCCGGTTACTCTAGAGGGTTTAGGGGTGGAGACAAAGATTTAGAGACAAATAAGAAGAACTAAGGGGATAGAGCAAAACAACACTCCCAAACAAAACAACCAACTTGAAAGCTCTTTCAAAAACTTTAATAGTTTTATACAACGTTCTATTGATCGAGATTCTTAATCTGGTGAGACGACTCAATGCACAGAATGAGTCTTGACCAACTTAAGCTATATGGTTGGGCTGACATCGCGATCTTTAGTTGATGGTGTTTGATGATGATGCTCACTTGATGGCTCCATGTCTTGTGGTTTTGAACGTAATGGTTCGAACGTGTTGACCAACTATAGAAAGTTTTTAAGGGAAAGAGGATCTATTTAACATTATAAAATGGTGAAAGAAGAATAGGGTAAGAAAGAATTGCTATGAAGAAGCTAAAGATAGATAGATGACCAAGATGAGGAGAGAACAAATTATTTTTCTTGTTATATAAAATAAGTTTTGAAATTTCTCAACTAACTACCATTCTAACTAGGTAACGACCTACAGTTGATATGGCTCTGATACCATGTCTGTCGGACCCAGGAGTAACACCCCCAAATCATCTGTGTATTTCCAAACTAGTCCCATGATTAGTAGCTAGTTCACACAGTAAACAAAAATGGTAACATCAATAAATCACACAACTTTATTAATAATTAACAGAGTTTATTACAAGAAAGACTTACAAGCCAACAATAAACAAACACAATGGAAGATGAAGAAGACGTAGTAGAGTCCAGCTGATCTGCCACAGGCAATCGATTGGGGTAGCGGCCTAGTCTTCACAATCCACACTGATAGCGAAGTCCTTCTCCTCTGAAATTTATTTGCATTAAGCAAGGGTGAGCACAACTTCCGTGCTCGCAAGTTACACCCAATAACATATTATAATGCATGCAAATATTTATCAAAGGAAGGCTTATTAGTTGAATTTGCATAAATCAATGTTTTCTTTAAATATTAGTATTAAGTTCCAAAGCAGTTATTCTATAACTAAAATTTATTTTATAAATTCTCAAGTTTTATAGTAGGATAACCTCTATATGAAATATGGTGATCGATACCCTCCTATCACATGACTAACCGCCCAATTTTTCAATTGGATAAACTATCCAAAATCACTTGTCAAAATCTTTTGAAATCAAAATGAATGTCCAACTTTGAGTGGTTTGCTCAGCATGCCCATGACCATAGACACGGCCGTTGAAATAGTTTACTGTCTGTAGTGGTTGTACAACTTTACCCACATAACACGAGGTCTCTAGTTTGTTTGGCTTCCGTTGATACCACCGCTCACTACCTTAGGTAAGCTGTTCAGAGCATATGTCAAGGCCTTCACAAACCAACATTCCACCGTAGTCCCGCCTCGCTAAGGATTCACTTCCTTTGGACTAACTATCTACCGGATTTAAGCCCCCTCTTGCGCTAGGTGGGAATACATAAAAGTAGGTCATACAGACACCCACACAACCGGATGGCACGACCGCGGTGATACGTTGCAAATTAGTTAGCTAGGTCCTGCCCATTCAAGACATTTGGTAGTACGATGTGGCTTAGCAAGATGCGGCTCGAAGACTGGTTCTTAACTAACTTGGGCGACTTCCAATAAAAACCCTGGGTCTCAACCCTACCCGGATTATGCCCGTGCATAAATCTGCACCCACCATCCATCCATTTCGCCCAAGTACAAACCAACTTTTCCTTTTTAGCTTTTCAAAATCATTTGCAAAATCTTCCATGATAAATCAATGCCATAGACTTTTAAATCATAGTCGATTATTTGGCTAAAATTCCCCAAACTAAACATTTTTGGTTTAAGTATGTAATCTTTCAAATTTTATTTTATTTTAACTATGGTGACAGGGGAATGACAATTCAAACATCAACATTGACCACACAAAGGAAATGGATTAACTAGGAATTTTAAAACAGGAATTAAAATGACTGGAATAGAAATACGCATGCAATAATAATTTAAAATATAATTTAAATAATTTAAAGTAATAGGATCAACATGGTCAAAGGTATAACTTGCCTTGCTCGAAGGACGCTTCTTCTTCTAATTCAAATTCACCTGACTCGTCGAAATCTATACGTGAAAATAAGCTAAATTCAAATAAACACAAATAAATTCAAATTAACTCCAATTTAGATAATTTTGGTTTAGTTGGCTAGATCTTGAATTTATGCGGATTTAGAAACAGGAATCGTTAGAATCGGAGTTCATATGAAGGAGAACGAACATCCGAAAGTTTTGATAGAATTCCGAAAAAACTGTGCACTTTTCGGGTACAGTTTATCTTCGAGTACCGATCAGCGAGCATTGTACCTCGAGCACTCTGCATCGAGTACTAGTCGAAAGTTTTGACTGCACGTGGTCGTGGAAGATTATGACTGCATGGTCGTAGACGGTTACGACTGCCTGGTCGAAAGGGCTACGACCACGTTGTCGAAAGAGTTACGACCACCTAGTCAAGAAGAGCTACAACCACCTGGTTGAAAAGAGCTATGACCACCGAGTCTAGAAGAGCTATGACCACAGGAGCGGCAGCTGCGGTGCACACAGTGGCAGTGGGCGCATGGGGCGACGGTGCTCTGGCGACGCAGGGGCAAGTGGAGGGGATTGGAGGCAATGGGAACTCAATGGTCACCTTGGCAGTGCTAGGCACGAGGAGGTGGCCGGCTGCGAAGAAAAAGGCAGCAACGACGTTCGGGTGAATGCGGCGATGGTGCTTCGATGGTCTTTCGGTCTAGAGAGTGTGCTCATGTGGTAGACGGCGTCGAGGCGGTGCCATAGAGGTGGTCGATGTCGACGGAGCAGGCTCGGCGGCGGCGGAGTCGTAGGTTGAAGAAGCTCCGAACGGCGGCGAAAATCTTCAAATCTGTGAGGGCGATTAGGGTGAGGTGGGTGGCGGTGTTGGAATGTGATGGAGATGGCACACTCAGGGCTCCTATTTATAGGGCAGGGGCGACGCTAGGGCTTCATAGGGCCAGGATGACCGAGCGGCATCTCCGCGAGGATTAGGAGAAATAAAGCGAGGAGGAGAAAGGGGATACTTGTGGAAGGGCCTCAGATCCTTCTCCACGTAGTTCTTGACAAGCGTGCACTTGAAGTTCTTCTACGCTTTGCACGCCTGTAGCAACGTATGTCGTCACATGGAGTCTTAGTGTTGTTTCAGGATCTCGAACAATTGGAAAATATCCATCAGCAACTCACCTTTCTGAGGTTTGGTCAACTCCTTCCATGAATCGCAGGTGATGTTGACCCGTTCTCGTTCAACTATTTCGATCGTTCTCTGGAATGCGGACACTGCTCGGCGATGATTGATTGGGATCCTAGACTCATCAACCTCCGTGATGGTAAATCGGCCCCTTAGTGAAGGTCAGGGAAGTCTCTGACCATTTAGGGTATTCTGGATGACCAGGTGGGATTTCAAGACTGTTGACGTCCCTCCATGCTGCCTTGTACTGTCGCTTAGAGGTGCAGGCGGCTGAACCCCCGTAAATGATGTTGACGTGGTGATCTGTCCTTTGGAACAATATTTCCGTGTCCTTGTCATTACCTTGGACCTCTAGTGGTCCGTAATCTTCTAGTAGGATAGGCATTGGACCTTTCCCATCTTAGTAATCCTCCATCTGCTTCTGCCAAGTACGACAATTGCGGAGGTCGTGGCCAGGAACTTTATGCAATGGGCACCAGCGCTCATTGCTCTTGGACGTACTTGCAGATCGTGGGACAGTTTGGTCATTTGAATGACCTCCTTGCCTCCTTTTGGTCCAAGGACCTTTGTTTTTGTCATAGGGTGGTGGTTGGTCAACTGCTGTGACCTCCCTGGTGGACTGCTTGGACCTCCCTTTTTCCTTCCTCTTGGGTTTTCCTCTGCTGCTCGTGGAGCCTTCGGACCTCTTGGATTTATTTTCTTTGACATCCTCGAGGCCAACCTGAGGAGGGGTGGTCCCCTTATCCACCATTCGATTCCATTCCACTGCCTCATTGGCATCGGAGTACTGATCTGCCATGTCGAAAAGTTCCGACATGGACTGTGAGACCCCGACGTTTATTCGGCTCATAATACTTAGTCATCCAATTGACCCTAGTATTATCAACCAAATAAACCCAGTCTCGAGAGATGTATACTTCCCAGAATGCAGTATACATACCTCACAACAAAAGAATGTATCAATTCCATACAACACATAGTACATAAGCAACAAACCGAAGTTAATATTAATAAGGAATAGGTTATTACAAAGAGGGCCTTACGGCCAAATAACAACGAAACTACAAAGATACGGCGGAAGCAAAAAGTGCCATAAAGATGGCCCAAAATAAGAGCCAACCAAAGGTGCCTTTAGCCCACAAGGCAATCGACCGACCGCCAAGCTAGTCGCTCTCCCAACCACCAGACAACTCACAAAAAGTAAAGCCCTTTGGGCTCTACCTCCTCTGCAACAAAGTTGTTAAGCAAAAGCAAATGAGTACAATAAATTGTTTATTGTACTCGCAAGACTGACGTGTAAGATAACGAACTATAATTTAGCTATATGCAAGCTTTATTTAAGTGGATGAGGCTTTGGACTCATTTAAGCACAAAGCAAGTTTTCATTTGCAATAATATAGTAGATTGAAAGCAATTTGACAAAGCATTTTTTTTATTGTTGAAATAACAACGAGATAAATAACAAGGTAACAACAACAAGAACAACCTGGAAGTGACCAACCCAAGTCACCACAACAATAGCATGAACTCCCCGTTCATACCAACCATGTCAAGTTTTAATTAAAGGTTGTAGTCTAGTCTTGAACGACCTTACCAAGCATGTCCATAACCTAGGACGAGGCTATTCGAATAGTTTTATCCCTGCAGGGTGTACCACTGTACCCACACGTCAGACCGCCTTTCCTTTAGGCACACTACCTTTGGTATGCCGGCACGGCTAAGTCCTACGAGACATTTCCAATGGACAATGCTAATTCGAAGTCGCACAACCCACGGGAGAAGGAGACATCACACAACCTACCCGAAGCTAATGCTCCCTCCCACATCACACACACATTTTATCTTTAAAACACACCAACCGAAGCGACCCCAATTAACACCGCCCAAAGTACTTAGTCAAGAGGGTTCCATATGCCCTCGTGTGGTTAGCACATAAAATCGCTGGCTTAGTGACCCAAGTACTCGGTCCTTAGGGACCCAAGCATACCACCACATCCAAAACCACGCCATCCATCCAATATGCCCAAGTCTAAATCAATCTTTTATTTTCAGTTTTTGATTTTACAATTAATCAAAGCACAAGTGCTGGACATATAGGAGTAATAATCAGTTTTGAGTGATCAAGACCATCGACTAAGTCGATGATCGCCCATTCTATCGTTACTAAGCATGTCTAAGCAATTTAATCGAAACTACTAAGTGATAAGAGCTCATCCAACGAGCTCAAACCACAGCAAATAACCTAGGCTCATGGTAGTAGAGGATAAACAATTCCTACAGATTATGCAACTATAGGCTTGCTAGCGACATTTAACACAAAGTAGCATGCATACATAGAAGTAAAACAATATATTAAGCTTTAAAGTAATGGGACAACGATGGAAATGATCAAACTGCTTGCCTTGCTGTTCCTGGTCAATTTGTTGCGGAGGGTCACTCTCGGGATCACCACAAATGTCGAAACCCTAACGGAAAGGCGAGAAAGAACCGATAAAACGACGAAAAACAACAAAGACAGCACAACAAACGAACTCCAAATTCTCTGAATTTTCTACAGCAGCAAGAGGGTGATTTTTAGGAATATTTCAACAAGAACCAATTGATTTGGATTCTCAATGCAAAAGTTATGAGCAAAACAATTCTGCTCAGCCCTAAAATACCAAACTGCACTATTCATTAATTTAATTATGAGGCAACATTTTCTAGAACAGAAGTGAAGCTGAAATTTTACTGTAAAACCAGCACCTCATGAGATGAATAACACAATTGAGTTCATCTCATTTGGAGCTATATTACACTCTCTACAAATTTTCAAAAACAAGAACTTGAACAAAATTATAATGCACAAGTCCTCATTTTCCTAGCAGCAACATGCTCAAAACTAATGTTCACAGTGAGTTCATTATTAGAGGAAACCAACAAGGTTGGTCTCACTCAAAAATAACCCACAGAGCATTAGTTATGTATTTTACAAGTTAAGCATTAATTTGAGTGCACAATTAAAGTTAATCTTAAAACCTAATGGTAAACTGTGCTCTGGGGCTGAACTTAACTTACAATCATTTTTAGATTAAAGTCAAGTCCAAGACAGAGCTAACACAATTTGAATGACCTCAATTGGAATTAAGATGAAAAAGATATGAAATTCTAAAGTTTATACCTTATTCTGTTTATAATTAAGACTTCAATGGAATTTCTAAAGAAAAACACACAGGCCGGGGAGGACATGAGCCACAGATCTCAGATCTGACGGCTCAAGACCTCCCAGGAGAACAACACACACGCGCACACGAGGTCCAGAGGTCCTGGACCTCCTAGCAACGTACATGCGCGAGGTGAGGGGAGGTCGTGGCCGTAGATGGGGAATCCAACGGACCACAACGATGAGGGGAGGTCCGGGACGGACCAGATCTAAAGGGGAGGTCCTCAACGGTGAGATGACCTCGAGGAGGTCCTACGCAGAGGTTCTCAACGTCACAGACCTCCAGGGGAGGTCTGGACGGCTAGGATTGCGCAAGGGAGGTCTTGGACGCTCCAGATCTCCTCGGAGGAGGTCTGGACGTCCCAGCTCACGACCACGCTTCGGACATGGAATAAATCTTGCAGGGACAACGAGGAGGTCATGGCGGGAGGTCTTAAATACGCATAAAGTGAGGATTAAATGCATTTAAGACGCCCAATGATTTCAATGATTTGAGCACATGATGAGCGCATTTAACTCGGCAAATCTCGCCCTAAAAGCGACAACAATACGCTGCCGTTTCGTCCGACAAAGACCCGGTTTGAAGAGATGGTCATCGCCGGCGATACAGACCTCATGGCGACATCCAATGGTACCATTGGGTTACTTAATAACCATGCGCACTCAACGGACCTCCTCTCAATGGCGGCGACGCCTTGAACGCCGCTGGCCGGAGAGGGCAAAATGAAGGCCAAGACGGCCAAAACCAAAACGCAAAAAGGAGCTCATGCGACATCCAAGCGTGTGCCCAAACATAAGCTCCGCAACATGCATTCAGCGGGTGCAGCGACTAAAGGACTAACAGGAGGAGTACTGGAGGTCCTAAGGTCCGGGAGGTCGTGGAGGTGATGACCGGAGTTGGGGAAGACAATGAAGCTTCACTGCCCTAAGGCACCGGCTCCAAGCTCAACTTTGTCCACCTCTCAAAAATGCCCAAACAAATTAAGTTAGGGTTAACTTCCAAGAGGTTTTGGGAGCAAAAGTGAGCGAGGGTTTGAGAAGGAGCCACTGGAACTCTGAACAACCGAGAAGCTCCAAAGACCTTGACAATGGCAGTGCCAAGTGAGGAGGTCGATTAGTGGAGGAGGAGCTCAACCACGCACAAAGTGCAAGGCCGAGAGCAATTGTGTGCAAAGGAAACCAAGGGAGGATTCCAAGGGTAACTTATAGCGGTGGTGAAGGTTATGAGTCGGGCTAAGCTCCATGGTGAGCTTAGCCCACGGGTTGGTCCATGGGGTGGCAAGGACATGAGGTTGACAAGGTGTAGGCTGAGCCGACCCGAGATTTTAAAGCCGACAAGATTAAATGCGGTCAAGAAAGAGTCGTGAAAGTACACAAAGGATGTGTCGGGCATTAACTCCATCGCCAGAGCGCAGCATGACCAAGGAAGGAGAAGAACAGGAGGTCCTTATGGCCGTTGGATAAAACCGGAGAGGTCCTAACCATCGGATGACCATTTTGAATCGTTACGCTCAATTGATGGGAGGAGGTCCCACCACACGATCAAGGATGGGGAGGTCGTGGGCCTCCGATTTCCTTAATGTGTAAGCACGTGGGAAAATGGGACAGAGGTCCAAAGCGTTGGATCTCCATCCAGCAGTGCGGACCTCCTTTGAGGTCTTAACTGCACGAACATAAGACATGAGGGGAGGTCATGGCCTTTGGATTAAAATCCAAGGGCACACAACCAAAGGGAGGTCTCGAGGCTTTGCGTGAAGCGAGGAGGTCAAGACCTTTGGATTTTGATCCAACGGTGGTGATCAAAACAGGGAGGTCCTGAGCCTCGCACGCGTGGCGCAAGGTAGGTCTTGAGCTTGTGCAACACACAAGGGAGGTCATGGCCATTAGATTTAGATCTAAGGGCAACGACCTCACGTCTTGTGGGAGATCGTCGCGCATGAGACCGAGGAGGAGGTCGTGACTGTGGATTTCAAATCCAACGGTGCACAACATGAGATAGGGGAGGTCTTGTGCGATGGATATTTTGAGGGAGGTCGTGGGTGTTGGATTCGATCCAGCAGCCACGACCTCAAGTGAGTGCAAAGGAGGTCGATAGTTAGCTTAAGAGGAGGAGGTCGCGACCATGGATTTTTGATCCAATGGTGTGACCTCATGTAAATGGGAAGTTTGCTTAGCTTAACGGTGAGGGGAGGTCAGAGCGGTTGGATGTAAATCCAATGTACTATGACCTCGCCAGTGGAAGGTGGTTTTGAGGTTTGATAACAAGGGAGGTCAGAGCTTGCGGTTGGATCTTAATCCAAGGGCTATGACCGGACAAGGTGAGGAGGTCTTTGGGATTTAACACACGGGGAGGTCATGACCGTGGATCTTTGATCCAACGATTCTGACTGATCTTGTGGAAAGCCTTTGCGGTGTTGACCGCGGAGGAGGTCTGGCGCCCACGTTGACGAGGAGGTCCACGCGGTCCGAGGACTCCAAAGGGAGGTCCTGGAGTGCGTTGGTTGAGGGGAGGCCGTGGCCTTTGGATTGATCCAACGGCCACGACCTCATCAAGGTGGGGAAGGAGGTCGATGGGGTTGAAATTTGGACCACTTTGCAAAGTGGCTAGCCCAAGGAGCAAGCAGTAGGCTTTTAAATTTAGTTTTTAACAAATGAAACTTAGCAGAATTATTTGAGATAGCAAATGAACTCCAAATTTAATGAAATTTTAACTGGAGCTTGCTGACAATGAGATTAACCTTGCATAAAATTTCCAGAGGTTATTATGCAATGTATTTTTCTCCGGAAATTCGTTAAGGTTGTTTAAAGGATTGTTTTACCTCCAAAATTTATCAAACTAGTTTTACAACTTGTGATATTTTTCAGAGGGGTCCCACATCAGTTTTGGGACCAAGGAAAATACATTCCAGATGTTTGGCACAAGATTTAGACAACTGGAAAATGAGTTTGACTTTTGGTCAACAAGAGCGTTGTGTTTTTGGATTACACCACTCTTGGACAAGAATTACATGAGAGATTAGGGGTTTTCAAGATGTGAGAAAAAGTTTTAATTCTTACACATATAATTATACTTGAATAACCCAAATTATACAGTTGGGATGTTACATGGACCTAGGCGGGTTGATGTTGAGGTCTTCCGTGAACCTTTGATATCACACCGCCTGTTTAAAAGCTCGAATCACAGAGTCGTCAGAAATATTTGGGATAGTATTACGGACTTCTATAAAACTCTTTACAAATTGTCGTAGATATTCCTGGGGGTTTAGTAAGAGCTGATGTAAATCGTCCTCCTTTCCCGGTTTTGCATAACAACTTTTAAAGTTATTTTGTAATGCATTACTAAGCATCTCCCAGTTGTATATGGATCCTTCAAGTTGGTTAAATAACCAGGTCCTGGCGGAACCTTTTAAGACTGTGGGGATATAATTAGCCATTACCTTATCATCGCCTCCAGCAACTTGGATGGCGGTAGTGTAGACTTGGAGGAACTCTGATGGGTTTTGTGTTCCATCGAAATTCTCCATATTCCCTAGCTTGAATTTCTCTGTCCAGGTGACGTCCCTCAGTCCAGGGGAAAAGCTTTGCATCCTGCATAAGGTCTAATACATTGCCGTGTATTACGACGATTATTATGACCAACAGGAGATCTGGGATGTCTGCTACGTCCCGAAAAATGGGTGTCACGCTCACCTTGGTTTTGAACATGATGGCCGGGAGCATCATAATTTCGACTCTGCCTTCGGCATCCAATTGAGGACCCCTCTAGGTGCGAGTCCGTTTGGGAAAGCACAGTGGGTGATCGGGCAGAAATGTTCTCCGCCGCATCTTGTGTGCAATTGCACGCATTACATGCACTCCTTGCTCTGGAGTCAATCCTTCCGAAGGACGTGTGATGGCGCTTGCCAAATAGTGAACGTGCTCTGCAGGGGAATCCTCCTGCATGGGGGCTGGTAAGGTATTTGATTCTCTTACCACTAGTGCCTGTGGCGATGACATATGCATCGCCGATGGCGGCACCCTCGCTAAGGAGCCAGGGGCGTCTCGGTAGTAGAGGTCACGAACCTGCAAGATGTGCGCTTGTGTGGCGGCACGTATCTCAACTTGTCAGGCCTCTTCCTCTCGTTGGAGGCGTTCTCGTTCCTCATGCTCCTGGCGTTGCCCTGATGCTCTAGGATTATCACCGGGATCAGGTTGATTGTCACCGACGGTGGTGACCTGACAACCATCGGAACATGTAGAAGGGGTGAACATGCCCTCGTCCTCTGAGGAAGAGGACGAGTTGTATTGTAGGGTGAATAGAAGATTCTCTCCAGATGTTCTCTCCAGGCCTTTAGTGTGGAGGCCACCAGCGAGATCATCACGGTTCGCTGGGCTCCAGGGACCTTCCGAATCTCCTCCTCCAAGGGATAGGCTTGGGATAGTATTCGTCCACAGCGATACTTGTGGACGAAGGCACGACCGGTGTGGAGCCAGCAGAGGCAAGAGGTTCGGTCAGCGATGGTACCTTAGCAATGGCCCCGGATAAACTATGGGCATTGCCGGATACGAGGACAAAATTTTCTTCCATGTCATCATCTTAGTCGGAGATGTCGAGGATGCTTTCTTCTCTCCAAGTAAGCAGGTTGTGATTCATTAGCAAAGCATGAGACACATTAACAGAATTGAGTAGACGAAGATGATGACAGTGATCCCCATGGACAACACCAGCTGTCGACGTCTGGGACTCTCATCACAGAATGGACAAATAAGAATATAAAAAAGGAAAATTGATATTACTATCTGTTCGCCAAAGGATTCAAAATGGTGAATGTGTATTGCAAAGAGTATGCTTTGATTACAGGGAATATGGCTATGAATACACGTGGATTAGGGCTTGGATGTGAATCTATGTTACAAGTGCACATAGGCAGGGCTATTTATAGTTTTACAAGCGTCGGCAGTTGGTTGCAGAGGTGCCTCTTCGCGCCAATGGTTGCGTCTCTTCACGCCAATCATCGTGTCCCTTCGTGATGACCGTTATTGCCGATATCCCGATATCTCCATGTGTAGTTGTTATTAACCACACGTGGGTGACCGCTTCCTAGAACCTTCTCCGCGGGGGGGGGGTGGTCTTGCAGAGGTCTTAGAGAGGTCCTGGAGGAAACTATAGAGGAGGTCCAACTGGGTCTCCGGGAGAGTATTCGAGAACGGTCAAAGGAAAGACTTTATATGTGGGAGCCTTCCCCAGGTTATTTCCGTAAGACCAAGGCATGCCCGTCCTTAAGGAGATAACTCAGGGTTCCCAGGTAAATGGATTCTAAGTTAACTCCATCTAAGTAAGAAGTCTTTACTGAACTAGAGCCTCGTGATCATGCGTACCGCTCCTCTGTATGCACTACATGATTATCGGTTCTCTAAACAATCAAAGACCACACTTAGTGAGTTAAAATAGAATCCACAAACAGCGAGCTTAGGATCATGTTGGCTCCCAAGATCAACGACCAACATGCCCCAAACTCACATAACGCATTGATCATATCCATACAACACTCATACATTCGTAGTTCAAAAGACATACAACATAATAGTTCAAGTCTACAACTATTACAAGAGGCCCGGTCGGCCAAATTCAAATAAGTTCTTAAAATAACAGCGGAAGCAAGTAAATAAAACAAAAGGTTCAGCATGGTATGCCCCATAACCCATCGGCAACCGACTGGGAGTTAAATGACTGCACTACTCGTTTGCGTCGCCTAAATCTGGCGCTAATGAGCTCATTGGGCTCACAATCCGCCTCACCTGAAATTGCAGCAACTGGATTGAGTACAAAGGTACTCGCAAGTCTTACACAAATAATGTGGATATCATGGGGATATGCCCATGATCTTAGGATGATGAAACAATTGGCAATGTGGCTTTTGGTTTGAAGTTTCACGCGTTTTCGACAAAGTTTCAGATCTGTCAGGTCAGCGGCGGTCTGACCGGATTTTGTGCTGATTGTTGATTTAAGTGGTGAGTTGATTATGGGTTAGGTCATATCCATATTTGTTAATGCATATGTGTTGAATATTGCATGTTTTGGCTAACGTGGGTCAAGTTGTGAAGAACTTGTTCCGGATTCGTGTTTGCTTGTCTATTCTTTGCTTGGTGGCTTGCGTGTCAATAACGGTCAGCATGAGGAGGATCGGGACTAAGCTTGGAGAGCTGAGGTCCGAACGATCATGGATGCCGTGTGAGGTCAAGTGACTCAAGCGTGGCGCAGAATGGACAAGGATGACCGAACAGGCGGTTCGGCAATCTCTGTTGGTTGGATCAAGCGTAGCGCGGGAGTCGTTACAAGTGCTTTCGATGAGTCTTGGGTGGGATCGAGTCCGGAGAGACTCTATTTGATGACATGGAGCTGTTGATCAACCTACACTTGGCGAAGCATGGGATTGCTTCATCAAGGAATCATCACTTCCTCTCATCCAGAGATGACAAATGCACAAGTAAGGAAGAAGCAAAAGAAAGAGCATGCATGAAATGCAATGGGATGGCTTCATTTTTGTTTTGATTTTTCAGTTTTTAGGTAAAGAAGCTTTGGAGATTACTCAATTGAACAGGCTAGCATTTCTACCATTACTCAAGATACAACAAGCCTGACAAAGCTAGCAAGATCATGTTAAGACATATATAGCAAAGCTAGGCTAATGAGCTCAATATATCACATGTTGTTGGGTAAAATTAAGCAATGCATCAAAATTAGCAAGTTCAACAACAGTTATCCTAAAGTGATAATGGCCATATCAGAATGTCATTGTGAGTTCCAGAAGCTAGCAAAGACCATCTTAGAGACAAAAAGTCCTAAATCGAATCATTTAGCTCAATTTTTGTCAAAAGCCCAAATTTCAACTATTTTTCATTTGCAATGAATATTCAAGTTGATTAAAAGGTCTATCTTAGTAAAGAAGATCCTGGACTAGGAGCCATCCACAATCTCTTCCTAAGCTTCAATCAATTTTGACAATTTGCTTTTTAGCCATGTGCTAGATCTCAAGCCTCACTACGACCATCCCAAGCAACAAAAGCTTAAAAGAGTGGTCTAGGTCATCCAAAACTCCCCCTGAGTTCATGCCTAGTACAATGGCAAGCCGTCTCATGAGAAAGAATTGGTGAGATCAGTTTTTTCGCACAAAAGAGATCATTTTTCATTTTGCACAAGGGCTATTTTAGATTCTTTAATGAACTGAAGGCTCAAAGATGTTCAATACTAGATTCCAAAGCTAACAAAGCAATTTTGACAGGGCCAATGTCACAAAAGGATCACTAATTGTGCAACTAGCTAAAAGATCCACAAATTGCAATTTTCAGTTCAAGTTAATTAATAGTTCTAGCCCATATAGCAAAGACATTGCTGCACATGTGAAAGCATGATAATTCTAGCAAGTCAAAGAGCTAAACACGATCTTGAGCAAGAATTGAATTACTAAAGCTCAAGTGGGTAATAAGCAAAGCTTCATTAATTAAAAGAAAGAAGCGGTAAAGCTTATATTACAATGCATCTTTTTGTGATTTTATTGTGATTTTCATATGTATGCAATATGATACAATGAGATGCACAAAAGATGTAAAAGCCTAAAAAGATCACAAGGATAAAAAAGATCCAAAGAAGATACCACTTGAAGAAGGTATCAGAAAAGATCCACAAAGGCTCAAATGAATAAGGAAAGTTCAGATGAACAAGAAAAGGTTCAGAAAAGAACTAAGAAAGTTCCAAAAAGAACCAACTCCCCCTCAAACCAACCCATAGGGATAAATTATCCCTTACTCGCATCTCAAGGTGGCAAACCTTGTTGGGTCAAAAAGCTTTGAGGGGATACCTGCCAAAAGTGCTATGGACTCCACAAAAACTAGCACAAGGACTTCAAACACCACACAATCTCTAGGAAAAGCAACTCGAAAAGCTAGGGAGCAAAACACCAACACTAAAAAGCTTACAGGCAACTCAAAAACCTGCTAACACTAGTGATTGGGAGACAAGCTCAACCTAGGCTGTGAGAAGAATGCATCCTAGCAAATCATGGGATAAGAAGAGTGCCTAGAAAAGACACGTGCTAGAATAGAGCCTCCTATCTACCCTGAACACAACAAGCCCAACACCTGACACAAAACAGATGCTATGCAAGGTAGACTAGGGATACCATACAGAAATGTAAGGTATAGAAGCTCGAACCCGAGTCCCACTGCTTGGCAGTGAGATGTAGTCATGATGAATGAAGATTCATTCCTTGAAGCTCCAGAAAGTAGTTACGCTCACCCATCATCCTCATCTCAAATTCCATTGTCTCCAAGAAGTGATAGTCATCATTGAAGTCACAAATGAAGAAGAACCAACAGCTGAAGTCTTTGACCACTTGTTGGACCACATGTTCTTCATCTCAACTGAAAAGACTATACCAAAGAGACAGAAAAAGTCTATGCCTTGGTACTGGGTTAGTGAGACAAAATCTAGAGAAACAGTACCAAGACACATGACTAGTAAGGATAGCAGCAAATGATCCAAAGCTCATGAAAGCATATAATCAACAATTCAGGATATGAGCATGGAGATAGATAAATCAAACACAACACATGCTATCCAGGATATGATAAAGCTCTAAAAGTCCTTAATCCACAATAAGGCATAGGAGCAAGCAAACAAGCACATAGCATATCAACCATCATATATACAGTCGAAAGTAAAGCATGCTAGTGAAAGCTATAGCAAGACTCATGCATCCACAATTAACAGTAAGGCACAATAACCATGTAAGCAAAAAGCATGTTATAGAACAAGATATGGATAAAGAATGCTAACATGGATATCAAGTGAACAAGTGGATACATAAGACAAAAATCAACAAGAGCAATATGATAACTGTATCAAATCAGTACAAGCTCTTGAAGACAAAACCAAGCTTATACACCCATGGAAAAAAAAGAGCAACAATAAGATACATGGATATACAAGAAAGATAAAAGAAAAGGCATGATGAAGGATATCAAATGATTAACACATGCCAATAAGGTACAAGTGAGCACAAAGCAAGCACAACATGCCAAGTATGAATAATCATGAAGATAAGGGCATGAAGGTAAAAGATAGCTCACAAAACAGGTGTAGATGCCAATCATTAAAGCACATGCCTCTTGGAGGCCATTATTGAGGTGGAGAACCATCAAGTGACCCGATCATGTGATGAAGCAAAAGATCGGAATCTTTAAGTCCATGTTCTCCAACCCGCGTTCTCGGTACCTACACATGAGAAAGACAAGGTGTCCGAGTCTTGGGTCCCGAAGGGTTAGAGAGCAAATGCTTGGGAACCCAAACCTTGGACACATCACCACCAGAGGCAGTCGAACCATTATGTAAGTTAGCATGATGCAAATGATGGTCCATGCAAGAAGATCCAATCTCATCCTTGGAGGCACGCCGCGAGTGGACAACTCGAAGAGGAAAACAAGGTCCATCTCTAGAAAAGCGGCGATGGCCTTGCTTGAAAGCACCAAGATGAGAACCAACAAAAGCATCAAAAGAACTCACACAACCTCGCCGTGGGTGTGTACCTCGATGAACAAAACGAGGTCCACCTCTTGGACAACGGCGGAAATCCTGCCTCGGGGAAGCTCGTGGACCAAAACCAAAACTATGCAAACCATGTCCACGGTGCTATCGACACCACTAGAAAAGGTGTCAAAGAAGCCATCAACAAATCGAGTCTTCGTGCTTGGCTCTTTAGTGTGCATGTCATGAGAAAGACTATGCCCACTAGGAGACTTAGAAGCATGAGCTCGACGCAAATGTTTTGCACACCGAAAACAGAAATCTACATGATGTCCATTCTTCCCACAAAATGAGCAATGGTGTAAAGGTCTACTAGTAGACACGGTCCGAGAGGACGAAGCACCATTGTTGCTCAAAGAAGAAGTCCTGGAAGAACTAACATCATGACTCGTCCTCGTATCGACACTAGACCCACACATGCCATGAGAAAGGCTATGTGTGTTCCTAGAGGTACGACGACGCACTCGACGCTTATGTTTCAAACGGCGAAAGCAAAACCTAAGAGTGTGTCCATTCTTCTTACAAAACGTGCAATGGTACTTCTCTTTTGAAGATTTAGTACCATTTGAGAAAGAAGCACATTTGTCTTTTGAAATCCATTGGACAACACAAGAAGAGTCCGAAAGAGTCGAACTCACCAAAGAAGAGCTATCCAAAGCGATGCCACAAAAACCAACATCAAGTGACTCACGTTTAACACAAAAAGACTCCAACTCCGAATGCAAAGATGCAAGAGAAATCTTAAAAACATCAATCTCGGAGTGAAGGCAAATACAAGAGTCACATGACTTGGCGCTCATATCATCGCAAGAAAGACTCAACTTCACTCTTCAATGAAATGCAAGATGTGCAAGAAATTAATGATGCTTTCAATTAAGCATGCGCTCAAAGCATCAATTTCAGTTTCTAAACAAGCACAATTCTTGCAAGAGACTAAACCATCCTTAAGCAATTTTTCATGTTCTAAGCACATGCTACAAGGCCTAGCTTCAATTTCAATAATCTCAGCCCTAGCATTTTCTAATTGCTCAAGATGCATGGAATTAGTCAATTTAAGCTTCTCAAAATCAGCAAGCATGCCTACACAAGATTCACAATTATTTCTAGCCATAGATCTAAGATTGCCTATTTCTAACTTAGCATTGTCAAACTCATGATGTAAGGCAATACAGGAATCACATGGCATAGAAGCATTTGATTTCAATAATTCATTTTCAGCTTTTAGGCATGCAAGAGAATTATTCAGATTATCCATGTCTACATGCAATGAATCATAAGCATTCATGGAGGTTTTCAATTCGGCAAGCTCATGAGACAAATCATTCTTTTCTCTTTTTAGCAATTTCATTTTCTTCCTAAGAGCATGCAATTTATATTCATGTGAAATCAAGTCATCAATGAGTTTTTCTTTGCTCACCTTGTTTAGCTTGAGTAGGGGATCGTCCTCAGAAGAGTCATCATCATCATCAAAAGGCTCATCATCAAAATCCTCTCCATCATGTTCATCCTCAAAAGCTGCTGTGCATATGCCACTGGGCTTCTTCTCCTCGGGCTCTAAAAGTGACTCATCCCTGAAACTAAGACAATCAAAACAAAAGGATTTGCCACAGATATCACAGGAGACTTCCTCCTCCATCGCCATTAGACTTATCATACATTCAAATATTTTGTTACGCCAACACCATTGGTAAAAGAACCACGATAAGATGCAAGGAAGCGCCACAAGTCCTCACACTAGTCGCCATGCTCAAAGATCAAGTAAAGATAAAAAGAGCAAACTTGGCTCGATACCAATTGTAGGACCGAAAGGCGACTAGAGGGGGTGAATAGACGCTTATTTTTCACCTCGATCGAACTCAACACTACTCTCACTTCAATAGCTATAAAAGCTATGAAGATCCGTGATCTGAGCACAATGGATGACCCGTGTTGAATCCGATCAAACCTCAAGCAAAAATACTAAAACACCTCACAACCGCAAGCACAAAATCAAACTAGTGGATAAAATCCATCACAGGATTTTTCCTCGCCAACACACTGACCTTTCTTTGCCTCTCGTTCTTATGCTCACAAGAGCAATAAACAAAAGTGGCTAATTACACCACTAGCAATAAACACAAGTGACCACAAAAGCTATCAAAGTCAACAAAGAATTAAAAAGATCTTGGTCTCATCAAAGATGGAAAGCCAATGCAATAAAAATATAGATTCAATGCAAAGCTCGAGATTCACAAACCGATGGGAATTCATTAAAAGCATGCACCTCTGATCTCAACAAGGCAAACCGATGCAAGAGGCAAAATGCATGCGATCAACCACAGCGCCCGCCCTCACTTTTTCTCTCTGACTCTACAAAGGCGCTACGATACAAGCGCCGCCAATGGGTTCCTCATTTTTTCAGAGCAAAGACCAGGGCTCTACCAAATTTCTAAACCTAAAGCCTCGCTTTTTTTGCAGAAGCGAGCCAACCCAACAAATGACCATCACAGCTCCTTTTATAGGGCAACAACAAACCCTAAAGACCTTCTAGATGATTTACCCTAATGGGCTTCCGTTAGGGCCCAACATCAACGGAACACACACGCACGCATATTAAAGCACCGTCTTCAATTTTCTTGACTTAAACCACTTCCTTTGCGCCGTCCTGTGCCGTGGTTTAACCAAAAGGTCACCAAGATGGTATTTGGTAAAATTACCAAAATACCCCTTCTCGATCCTTTCCAAAAGACCGAGTCCATCAGTTGAAGCAATCCCATGCTTCGCCACATGTAGGTTGATCAACGGCTCCATGTCGTCAAGTCTCTCCCGTCCGGATCCCACCGGCACCACTAAGCACTTGCAACGACTCCCGCGCCGCTTGATCCAACCAACAATCAACCGCCCGTTCGGTCATCATTGTCCATTCTGCGCCACGCTTGAGTCACTTGGCCTCACACGGCATCCATGATCGTTCTGGACCTCAGCTCTCCAAGCTTAGTCCCGATCCTCCTCGCCGTTGACCGTCATTGACCCGCAAGCCACCTACACAAAGAATAGACAAGCAACACGAATCCGGAACAAGTTCTTCACAACTTGACCCACGTTAGCCAAAACATGCAATATGCAACACATATGCATTAACAAATATGGATATGACCTAACCCATAATCAACTCACCACTTAAATCAACAATCAGCACAAAAGCCGGTCAGATCGCCGCTGACCTGACAGATCTGAAACTTTGTCGAAAACGCGTGAAACTTCAAACCAAAAGCCACATTGCCAATTGTTTCATCATCCTAAGATCATGGGCATATCCCCATGATATCCACAATCTCCCCTTGATGAACACATTGGCAATCTCGTAAAATGTAAGTTTGTGGTTTGAAAAGTAAAATACTCGCAGTTTTCGCACAAAGGCACAACTTGGTCCATTAGCAAGAGAAAGCAATGGAAATAACGAAGCTGGCTTCAGAATAGCATAAGCAAGTGAGATACAGCAAAAGAAAGCACAAAAGCTTCCAATTCCAGAGAATCGATAAAAATCTCACTTAAGGTCCATATGAAAGAACAACTGTTCTATTTGACCTTTGATCATTGTGAGTCTTCAATAATTGCAATTCAAATTCAGAAAAGGCAATAAGACCAAAAGAATGCAATATGAATGCTCCCCCTCACTATGATCAACAATTTAAAAGAGAGAATATGAAATTTCAATTTCTCCATTTCTCTCCTTACAAAACTTCTCCCCCATAACCAAAAAGCTCTTTATTAACAATACATTTTCGCTATATCTTGTCTTGGTGACCTTTTGGTTAAACCACGGCGCGGGACGGCGCAAAGGATCCTTTAAACCACTTTCGAAAGTGGTTTAAGTCAAGAAAATTGAAGACGGCGTTTTAATATGCGTGCGTGTGTGTTCCGTTGATGTTGGGCCCTAACGAAGCCCATTAGGGTAAATCGTCTAGAAGGTCTTTAGGGTTTGTTGTTGCTCTATAAAAGGAGCTGTGATGGTCATTTGTTGGGTTGGCTCTGCCCTGCAAAGAAAAGCAGAGGCTTTAGGTTTAGGGCTGGTAGAGCCCCTGGTGCTGCCCTGAAAAAATGAGGAACCCCTGTGGCGGCGCCTTGTATCGTAGCGCCTGTAGAGTGCAGAGAGAAAAGTGAGGGCCGGTGGCACCTGTGGTTGATCGCAACGTTTTGCCTCTTGCATCGGTTTGCCTTGTTGAGATCAGAGGCTGCATGCTTTTTAATGGATTCCCATCGGTTTGTGAATCTCAGAGCTTTGCATTGAATCTATATTTTTTATTGCATTGGCTTTCCATCAATGATTCGGCTTGCTGATTCGGCTTTGTTGATTGGTTGGCCGTTAGTTTATTTTAATGCCTTGGCCTGCTTTCATTGATGCCTCTGAATCCTTGTTGTGTGTGCGCCCCGCTGAAAAAAACAGAGCTGTGGAGGCGGCTAGTTTTTTTTTACGCTTGGTGCGGCGCCTGTGTAGCCTGGGGCGGCGGCCAGTTCCTGTGAGAAACCGAGCCCTATTAATCTCCGCATTGTTTCCTGTTGCGTGTCTGGAGAAATTGGGTTTTGGCGGCGGCGTCCCGAGTCTCGTAGCTAGACAAAAGAAAAAAATCAAGATCTGCAGTGTTTGGATCAATGCTTGCTCTGTCTTGTAGCCCGTAGAATCTAGTCCCCTGGGCGGCAGCTGCTGGTTCTTTGTGTGCTTGCCGAGCTGGTTCTTTTCCCTTGATGCTGTGCATTTTGCCTCCTGCCTGTTGCGGCCCGGAAAAACCAAATCCTAGGCGGCGCCATGTTTTGGTCCGGAGATAAAAAGCAGCGGCTGTGCGGCTGTGCTGTTTAACTTTTGCCTCTTGTGTCTCTGCGTGGTTCGGTTCCTATAGAACCCCCGCAAAAACCGATTCCTCATGGCAGAGGTCTGTGCGCCGTAGAACCAGAGCTGCAGCGGATGCTTAATCAAGAAATTGCAGTTTTTTGTCTCTTGTTTGTAAAAAGTCCAGTTCACTGTTTTGAGTTCTTTTTATTTGACTGCCATTCTCTGGTGCGTGTGATTGGATCATCTTAGGAGCTTGTGGCAGCAGCTTCTGGAGTTATTAGATAGACAGAAATCTGTGTTTTGATTTTGGATCTGTTTATTGATTGGCTGTCATCTTATTGCGATCTGTAATCTCGTTCTTGTTGATCTGAAGTTCATTGCTGCTGCTTTTAGTTGATAGATTATTTTATTGCCTTGGCTTTCCATCTTTGATGAGACTGAAGATCTTTTTTTAATTGCTGTTGACTTTGATAGCTTTTGTGGTCACTTGTGTTTATTGCTAGTGGTGTAATTAGCCACTTTTGTTTATTGCTACTGTGAGCATAAGAACAGAGGCAGCAAAGGCTGTGTGTGTTGGCCGAGGAAAAATCCTGTGATGGATTTTATCCACTAGTTTGATTTTGTGCTTGCAGTTGTGAGGTGTTTTTAGTATTTTGCTTCGGGGTTTGATCGAATTCAACACAGGTCATCCGCTGTGCCTGTATACGGATTTTCATAGCTTTTATAGCTATTGAAGTGAGAGTAGTGTTGAGTTCGATCGAGGTGAAAAATAGAGAAAGCGTCTATTCACCCCCCCCCCTCTAGTCGCCTTTCCGGTCCTATAAATAAAAATTAGTTATGCATAGAGGTTGTTCCAAAGGATGGCTCATATTGGCTTAGTTTTGCGAAAGGACACAACAATTTAACGACCTACACATACTAGTTTTCAATTGCCATTTTGTAAACAGATTTGAAGTAGAGTAAAACATGTGAATAATTGATAAATTGAATAACAAATGAATTCACAAACACCATAGTGGCTGCCCACGAAGATAAAACAAAAATGTATGAACATCCTATTCATACCGAACCAATAGTACCCACAATTTTAAATACATAGTCTAACAATAGCAACCATATAACTCAAGTGGTCGTCCATAACCGCGGACACGGCTATTTGAATAGATTTATACCCTGCAGGGGTGTACTACTTTACCCACATGACTCGACTAGGCCGTAAGCCTCCAGATGCCTCCGAAAATAGCACACTTCCTTAGGTATGCCGGCCGGGAGAATCGAGATACGATCATTTTTGGCAAGAAGACCCTATTGAGCTAAGTCCCCCATGTGAGATGGTTCCTTTCCTAGTACAAGCGTCCGATAGCACTTGCTAGGGGGCTCACAAGTTGTATTTGAAATACCGATGCAATGAACACAAGGTAAATGGTGCGTCTCCTGCACACTATAGAAAATTACATTGGCTCCTAAGGAACATAGGATTTCACGGTCGCTATGTCCTTACACCACCATGAGACTTAACACAATAAAACCTTCCCCCTACTTAACCATACAGTACATGTCGGTGTTTTAGAACCGATCTTACGTAAAGATTGTTTGATTCGGGGGGTCTCCTAGAATGGAATCACGCAGAGAGATTGACACGGGTATTTTTATACAGGTTCAGGCCTTCTCTGGAGAGAATAACAACCCTACTCCTGTGTGTGTATGGTATTGAGTGTGTTTCATACAATCGGGAGAAAAGACTAAGGCTATTACAGAAGATAGTGTCTAACTGTCTTCCTTATTGCTTGTTGTCTCCTCCGATCGCCCCTTTTCCCTCTCTGACAGTTGCCTTTATATAGTCGTGAAGGAATAGCCGTTTTCCCCTAGTGAAGAGGCGCCTTATCAAATCCAGTAACGGGCGCATGTTTGCAATAATAATCGGAGTGGTAATCCCTTCACGCCGCCTGGCAGTTACTTGTCAGAGATAATGGGGTATTACGTGCAAATACTTCGTATAGTAACAACAGATGTCGATCGCTGATTCCTTAATCAATTGGACCGACTTGTCTCAGAGGTTTTATTGATCATAAGGTAGTCGTGGTGACACGGTCGAGAAGAGCTTACGACTATGAGGTAGTCGAGAATAACTTACGATCGATAGTGATCGAGAAGAACCACGACCATAAGGTAGTCGTAGTAAGACTTACGACTATGGGGGTAGTCGTAGAAGAACTTACGACCACCTGGTAGGCTTCTCCCTTGTAAATATAAGGGGTATACCTAGGGACCACATGACATCATATTTACCCATAATAAGAATTATAGATAAAAGATAAAATGAGGATTATTAGATCCTCGTCAGTACCCATATCCCACGTGTGGTAGCATGAGTTTTACTTGAATGAAAGATGTTACCAAAATTCGGTCCTAAATGGTCCGGACAAGACATCCACAAACCCAAATCGTGCACGAAGGCACCATCTCCAACAAGCACTTGACCAGACCCCACAACTCATTTAAGATGACAAAATTTAGTTCTCAAAGACAGATATGAAGATCTGGAACAAAAGGAATATAAGAGTTTGAGTGTTTCCCACAAGATTAGCCTCAATGAATAGGATATAACTATTCTACACAGCATAAAAATAGCGACATTAACAAAATAGCATGCAAGCAATTATCATTGCACTAACTTAACCAAAACTCGGATCAAAATGATGCAAAAGAAAGTTCAAATGATACTTGCCTTGCTAGTATCTTAGCTACTCACTCTCAGAAATGTAGGAGTCAATATCGATTTCTCCAGAATCTAGAGAAATAACGATATCGATAAACACCGAGAAATACTTCGAAAATAAAAATGCTCAAAAATGCATGATTTTTCTACAGTACCTAGTGCGTGATTTTAGATGAACACAGGTGAAAGATTTATTCCAATTGGAGTTAGTGTGTAATAGTTATGGCCATTTGAGAATTAGATTTCAATATGTTCAAGTTTAAGTAATTTAATTATTTGGCCAAAATTTGTGGAGTAGTGGGGGATACAAGGATTATATGGATAACTAGAGAATATTTTTATAAGTCCAAAACATTTGGGTTTAACTCATTTGGAGCTTTTAAGAATTAGTCATGCATTTTCCAAGTTAACAACCTTTTCCTATTGTAAAAATAATAGGTTTAAGGATCACTCTCCAAAATAATATTTTTGGCTACAGAGAAATGTTTGTAACCAGTTACATAATAAATTTCATCAAAAATAAAAATTATCATAATTGGTTTCATCCATTTTGGGGTTGAGGAGAATTAGTTATATAGTTTTGAAGTTATTCATATTTTTCAGTAGGTAATTTAATGGATTTCAAATTTCCTAAAGTATTTACCACTTTTCTTACAGAACCACGCGCTAGCCACAGTCGCTAACAAGTGGGACTCGATGAATAGTGTGTTTCCTTATTTAACTCGGATTTTAATTCCTAAACCGATAGGTGGGACCCAACGACATAGACACGGTCCAGTAGACTCAGTCCACCTGTGCACATTCACGGCGCATAGTGCTTAAGACCGTGGGCCCACCGGTCAATTGCTGCAGCGTTAAACTCAACGTCTCCGTTTTCCGTGTGCGGGGCCCGCATGTAAGTGACATATTAGTGCGGCTAAGACAGCACTTAATGGCTAAACAAACATTAACTATTTAATGACCAAATCAGTGGACTAATGATGAAGCAATAGTGTTCTCGGGCGTCCGAAAATGGTCCTGCCTCCTTGCCCGGCGTCTCGCTTGGCGATTCTCTCGGTGCCTCGATTCTAGTTCCTAATAGCGGCTGCATCCAATGAGGGTGGTCTCGCTTACCGAGCCTGCCTGAACGGCGGCAAGTCGAGTTAAACAATGCACAACCGGCCAAAGTGCATGCAGCAATACAAGCTCCGCAGCGTCCAGGTAAGCGGGTGCCGGCATCGAAGATGTCCATGGCGGAGCTTGCGGTTCACGCGGAGAGGTCGACTGGAGCAAAGCGAGGAGAGGTGAATGGTCGGGATAGCTCTAGTGAAGTCCAGAGATGGTGTACAAGCAAAGAATCGGGTAAAGGCTTACCACACCGGAGATGGGGAAGATGACTAAGGTTTCGGTCGAAAATAAAACAAACTCCGAATCCTCGAGCTCCTGTCGTGCCAAGGAAAAATTAGTTGAGGGGAAAGCTCAGTTGGTTAAGTCATACAAGGTGACGCGCGAGATTGAGGATAAGCTCACCCAGAAACTAGGAATGGCACAACGGTGTCCACGGGGGCATGCTCCAGAGCTGAAGAAGACATGAAGATGGTCCAAGTGCTACAAGCAAGGACATGAGCTGGGTTCAGTCAAAATGGATACGACATTGAAGGAGCAGAGAGGGACCACATGGTTGAAGCTCACCGGAGTAGAGAGCGAAGGAGAGCCTCTTCTTCCTCAGCCACCTAGAGGAAGAATGAGTTGAAATGAGGTGAAGGAGGGGGTATTATCCCCGGAAGAATGACAGAGTGGAGGTGGCGTCAGCTGACGACGCTCGGGGTTGGCCAAATTGGGTAGTGGATTAACGCCGTGACGGAGCTGGGTAGAGCATGGCCGCGACGTGGAGTCGGTGCTCTATGCGCGCTAGCGGGGGTTGAAGATGGAGCTGACAATCGGGGGCCACTGCGTCAGAGACTCACACGCACGCGCGAGTTCAAGAGAAGAGGGAGGTCGAGGGCTGTTGGATCACGATCAGGGTGGTCGTGGACCGTTGGATCTCCATTGAACGATCTGAAGAGAAAAGGGGTGGTCGCGGACCGTTGGATTTTGATCGAACAGCCAGCGATCTCCTGAGTGGTCGCGGCTCGGCCGAGTGAAGGGAGGTCGTGGGCCGTTGGATTTCAATCGAACGACTCACGCTTGGTGCGGTTAGTTGATTTGGTCGAGTCGACTCACCAAGTCGAACTCGAGCCCAAGGAACAGTGTAGGCTGTTAGGGTTTAGGGTTTGACCGATTTAAATTCAAACCATTCCACTTTGACCGGGCCACTAAAAATAGGAATAAAATTCCTAAAAATCTGAAATAATTCAGACGTGTTCCTGGAAAGGTCTAGCGTCCATAAAAAAATATGAAACCCTACTATTCAAGATAAATTTTGTTCAGTTTAAATCCAAACCCGAGATAGGTTATTGGATTGCATTTGCATTTTGTGAGAGTTAGATCCTTTCCCAAAAATTTGGAAAAATTATTTTAATTCTTGATAATTAATTTAGTATTTGTATGAATTATTTCCAGAGGAACTTTTATAGCATTTATTTCAGTTTTGTTTTGATGTTCATTTCTTTATGTGTAGGTACAAGACTTGCACAAGTTTTTCCAAGTGCAATATCTTATGCAATGCTTGAAAACGATGATGCATGCTCATGAGATGTAAAGTAAACCTCTTTATTAAATTGAGGATGTGACAAACCCCCCCCCCCCTACAAAAGATATCGTCCCCGAGATCTGGGTAGGTCGGAAGATGGATAGGAAGGTCCTAAAGGAAATACAACATCTATTGTTTTGATTTCCTTCAAAGATAGTGCTAAGATACCTTACAAGGTTACAAAGAATGGTTATCATATTTTCCTTACCATTGCTTTGTTTAACCTTGCCTTTCTTGATTAGAAGGCACTTCAAGGAAAAAGGTCTGGATATTCTTGTCACAATTGATCTTCACGCTCCCAAGTAGCCTCATCTTCAGTATGGTTACTCCACTGAACTTTGAGGAAATTGATGTTGCGATTTCTCGTCTTGCTCTCTGTTTCTTCAAGAATGTGAATCGGGTGCTCCCGATAAGAAAGATCGGGTTGGAAGTCGCGTTCTTCCAACATAGTTGCTTCAATTGGAACGCGAAGGCACTTCTTCAGTTGTGAAACATGGATTACATCATGCACATCTCAAAGTGATGGTGGCAACTCCAATTGATAGGCCACCGATCCATTTTCGCTATAATTCGGAATGGTCCGATATAACGAGGTGCCAATTTTCCTTTGACTTGGAAACGATGCATTCCTTTTATCAGAGAGACTTTAAGATAATCATGATCGTTTACCTCAAAGCTCAACTCGCGACGACAGTCGACATATGACTTCTGACGAGATTGAGCTGTCTGAAGTTGCTCACAGATGATTCGAACTTGCTCTTTGGCATCCTCCACCAAGCTGGGACCGTAGAATGGTCTCTCCCTGGCTTCGGACCAAATCAAGGGTGTCCTACATGCTCTCCCATACAATGCCTCAAAGGTGACTTCTGTATGCTTGATTGGAAGCTGTTGTTGTAGGAGAATTCCGCAAACGGTAAACATTTTTCCTAGTTCTTGCTATAGGATAGCACACAAGCTCGGAGATGGTCTTCCAAAACTTGGTTTACTCTTTCAGTTTGTCCATCCATTTGTGGGTGATAAGCGGAACTGAATGATAGATTAGTCCCCATTCCTTTATGTAGACATTTCTAGAAATGAGAGGTAAACTGAGGACCTCTATCTGAAACTATTACCTTTGGCACAACATGGATACAAACGATCCTTGTGATATAAAGCTCGGCTAGCTATTTCCCGATGTAGGCGGTCTTAACAGGAATGAAATGGGCGACTTTGGTCAAACGGTCGATAATCACCCATATAGATTCGGACCCGGTTTGAGTCCTCGGAAAATCCCGTGATGAAGTCCATACTGACTTCCTCCCGTTTCCACTTGGAATAGGTAAAGGTTGGAGAGTACCGCTTTGGTTTCAAGTGCTCACCTTGACTCTCTGGGTATACATCGATTCGCAACATATTGCTAACTGAGAAAGCTAAGGAAGAAAAGAAGACCTCTTGAAGAAGCTTCAGAGGTAACTCTGCAACTCAAAAATTGCAGGGAGAGATAAACAGTAAGTGCTGAACTTAAGACTGCTTATGTCGTTGATCTTTACCTTTTTAACTCTTACTTTTTTAGAAAAAGAGGACAAAATAAGAAGGCTCCAAACCGGTTAAAGATAAAACTTTGGTCGTTCACGAGATTTCTCGTATCGCCAAAGATAAAGATCAAGAGGTTGAAAGGCTGAGATCTCGGTGAGTAGGTAAGCAATTCTTTACCTGCAGTCCTTCACGAGTTCTTTTCTTATTCTGATTCTCATTTCTTTTTAGAAATTGAACTCGAACCGGGAAGGCTCAAACTAAGGATCGTGAAAACCATAATTTTAACGAGACTATCCGCATTGCCAAGGAAAACGCAAAGGACATCAAATTACAGGAGGAGCGACATGCTGAGACCATTGCTTCCCATAATAAGGAAATCGAGAAGTTAGATTCTCAACTAGCAGGTAAGAAATTATTTACCTGAGAACTAGTTCTTTCCTCTTCTAGGAATTATTTTTGCTTGAGTAGTCTTGCCCCTTTCAGAGCAAGTAGTCGAGAATAAACAACTCTGCGAGGCTTTGACTCGTAACCAACAGGAGATGAAGGCGATGAAGATTAATCTTCAAGGCAACATCATGCTCCTGAACAATATACTTGGTGAGCTGCGTGGTGAGGGAAAAACTCCTCCAGAAGACACGATAGCTGCTCATATAAGTACTATTGGGGAACAACTCGGGACTTTGTAAGAACTGGTGACCACTCTGAAGGCCAACCAAGCTGACTCGATAAAGGAGGCAGTCGAAGGTGCAGTAAGTTATGTATTGGCTAAACTTAAAGCTCATGACCCCAGCCTTAATATGCAACCAATCGACGCCAACTACGACTGCCCCGAGGTAGAAGCAAGTCGTTTGATTGAAGAAATGCAATCAACAATAGGAAGGTCTCTTGAGGAGATGCAATCGATCTCCTCTTCAGAGTAGTTTGTAATAAAAACCTGTGAAAACAAGCTTGTGCTGATGTAATATATAATCCATCTTGTTTCTCGCAAATTATCTTGTCGAGTAGTCAAGAACTCAAAAGATAATTGACTAACAAAAGACTAAGAATTGAAGTCAAATTAATAACTTTATCCTAGTTCTCGACTATTTACTTAGTTTATTTAAATAAACTAGGTAAATAGTGTTAAAAGTGTTTCTGAAAATAGAGAGGTTTGATTAACTCGTAGTTTTTTGATCACGATTGTCATGCACTGGTCGAAAGAGTAGTAATGAATCGACTCTAGGAAGTTCCTTCTAGTGGGCAGGACCACGTGTAGAGAGGAAAGGCTTCGACTAGGTGATATTACCATCTTCGATCAGATTAATCAAATCGAGAATGGCAACTTGAGTTAGGCAAACGTCTAGAGGACTTTAAAAAATTCGTTCGTCCTTCCTTGGTGGACTCGATAAGTCTGTCCTAGTAGCAAAAGTAGGAAACTGAACAATACTAGGAAGTTCCTTCTAGTGGGCAGGACCACATGCAGAGAGGAAAGACTTCGACTAGATGTGTTTCTTCCTCCGACCAGTTGAGACTAAATGAGTACACCAAAGGCTGTTGAATAAATCTAAGAAAGTGCACTCTGCTTAGAGTATTTTTCGAAATAACTGAAGAAATAAACTAAGGTGAAAAGAGCTGGCTTTAAGAATATTTCGACCAAATAGAACCCGAGCTCTTTGTATTGGCAGCAAAAAGTGAGTAACGAGTCGACACTAGGAAGCTCCTTCTAGTGGGCAGGACCACGTGCAGAGAGGAGAGGCTTCGACTAGGTGATGTTACTCGCTTTTCACCAAGTAAAAAAAACGGGTGTTTGGAATGTAGTCGAAAGATTATGAAAGCACTACTAAAAAATAAGACACTAGAGGTAGAGAGAACCTAAGGCTTTATTGTCTGAATGGTTTGTTACACATAAAACTTGCGTAACTGGTCGATGTTCCAAGAATTCAAGAGAACCTGGCCGTCTTCCATTGCCAATCGTACCGACCCTGGCCGGGTAACTTTGACCACTGTGTAAGGACCTTCCCACTTGGGAGAAAGTTTATTCCGATTAGACTTAGATTGGCAGAGCCTCAATACCAAGTCACCTACAGCAAGGCTACGAGGTTGGACCTTACGATCGTAGTATCTGCGCAGGGCTTGTTGGTAGACTACTGAATGGATTAAGGCCTGGTTTCTCCTTTCTTCAAGTAGGTTAATGTCATCCGCTCGAAGTTGTTCCTGGTTGGAGTCATTGAAAGTTTCAACTTGTGTTGACCGTATCTTTAGTTCCGGAGGAAGCATGGCTTCGGCTCCGAAGACCAGAAAAAAGGGTGTTTCACCTATAGCCCGACTAGTAGTCATATGAACTGCCCATAATACGGAGGGTAATTCTTTTACCCAAGCCCCTAAGCGCCTGACGAGCTGGTCGAAGACTCGGGTTTTAATTCCCCACATTATTTGGCTGTTTGCATGTTCGACTGCCCCATTGCTTTGGGGATGAGCAACAGAAGCATAACATAACTTGGTACCCAACTCATCGCAAAATTCCTGAAATTTTGCGCTCGAAAATTGTTTACCATTATCTGTAATTATTCGACTTGGAACTCCAAATCGAGTAATTACGCATCTCATCATGAACCGTTTTGCTGCTTCCGTTGTTATCCCAGTTACAGGTTCGGCTTCGATCCATTTTGTGAACGTATCAATAGCCACAAAAAGGAACTCGAAACCTCCTGGAGCTTTGGGGAACGGTCCTAGGATATCGAGACCCCAGGTCGCAAAAGGCCAAGACAGAGGTATCGTTTGTAATGCTTGAGCTGGTTGGTGTATTTGCCTGCTATGAAACTGGCATTGGACACACTTTTTAACCAACTCTTTAGCATCGTACAGGGCTGTTGGCCAGTAGAAACCTTGTCGAAAGGCCTTACCGACCAGCGTTCTGTAGGAAGCATGAGTTCCACAGATGCCACCGTGTATGTCGTGAAGGAGTGTTAATCCTTCGCTCTGCGGAATGCATCGCATGAGCACCCCTTGAGTACCTCGTTTATAGAGGACTTCTTCAACCAAAGTATACATTTTGGCTTTTCGGGATAAGCGATCTGCCTAGGGATCATCTTCGGGTACGGAGCCCTTCTGAAGATACTCGTAGATGGTAGCCATCCAGGTATCCTCGTATTCTAGAGAGGCCGTCTCAACAGGAGGTGTCTCTGGTTCTTCAACCAGGGACGGCTTCTGGAGTTATTCCAAGAAGACTCCTTTTGGTACTACAGATCGGGAAGAAGCCATTCGAGCAAGCTGGTCTGCGAGGAAATTATCCTTTCGAGGGACAAATTGTACCTCGAAACCGAAAAAATGCTTTTCTAGCTTACGCACTTCCGATAAGTACCGAGACATTGTCGAGTTAGAGCACTGGTACTCTTTTTCGACTTGATTCACGACTAGTTCAGAGTCTCCCCTCATGAGTAGTCGGCGAATCGAGAGCGCTTTCGAGGCTCGTATGCCAGCTAGCAAACCTACGTATTCTACCACGTTGTTAGTGGCCTGAAAGTTTAATTGTATGGCATACTTTAAGGTCTCTCCGGTAGGAGATACCAGGACCACCCCATTCCCCGAGCCACTTAAAGTAAGCGACCCGTCAAAGTACATCATCCATCGTTGTCGGGAATCAGATCGGGATCCTGAACGAGTTCAGATTTGTCCATTCGACGACAAAGTCTGCCAAGATCCGGGATTTAACGGCCGTTCGGGACACAAAATGGAGGTCGAACTCCCAAGTTCGACTAACCATTTTGCCATGCGTCCCGTTGTTTTCCTATTCTGGAGGATCGCTCCCAAGGGAAACTCAGACAAGACAGCTATTTTGTGTGCTTGAAAATAATGCCGCAGCTTCCTCGAAGACATGAGGAGGGCATATAAGTTTTTGGACCTGAGGGTAACGCTCCTTAGGCCGTGTAAAACTTCACTAACATAGTATACCCGGTCGTTATGCGTTTTCACGTTCTACGACTAGTATCATACCGATCGCCTGCGTGGCGTGGCGGCTAGGTAAATTAAGAGCGTCTCTTCTGGCCTCGGAGAAACCAAAATAGGAGCACTCGTAAGATACCTCTTGACATCCTCAAAGGCAGCGTTTGCCTCGTTCGACCACTCAAAACCTTTGTGTTTCCTTAGAAGTTTAAAGAAAGGTAGTCCTTTTTCTCCTAGTCGTGCAATGAAACGACTTAAAGCCGCCATGCACCCTGTGAGTTTCTGGACTTCTTTCTTTGTGGTTGGAGGGCGCATTTGGAGAATGGCCTTTATCTTTTCGGGATTTGATTCGATTCCTCGTATAGATACTAGGAATCCAAACAATTTTCCTGAAGAGATTCCAAACACACACTTCTCAGGATTGAGTTTTAAGCGGTGCTTTCTGAGGTTGTCGAATGTTTCTTGTAGGTCAGTGATATGATTAAATCTCTTCATGCTTTTAATGACTAGATCATCAACATAGGCCTCCAGGTTTCGCCTAGTTGAGATGAAAAAGTCGATTGCATCAAGCATTGAAAAGAAGTTACGGCATTTTTTAGACCAAATGGCATTTTGACATAGCAAAAAATACCAAATGGTGTAATGAATGTGGTCTTTTCTTCATCGTCTAGACACATATTGATCTGGTGGTATCCAGAATATGCATCTAAAAAACTTAACATTTCACAACCTCTGATAGAATCAACCAACTGATCGATACGAGGCAAAGGAATATCATCTTTTGGACAAGCTTTATTAAGATCAGTGAAGTCTACGCACATACGCCATTTGCCGTTTGACTTCCTAATCATTACAGGGTTAGCCAACCACTCTGGGTGGTCGACTTCTCTTATAAAGACTGCTTTAAGTAGCTTATCCAATTCTGATTTAATAGCATCTCGTCGATCAGGGGCAAATCTCTGTAATTTTTGTTTTACGGGTACTTTGTCAGGCCGTAAAGCTAGCCTGTGCTCGATCACCTCCCTGGTGACTCCGGGCATGTCGGATGCTTGCCACGCGAAGACATATGCGTTAGCTCGGAGGAAGGTGTTGAGGGCGTCTTCCTACTTGGGGTCGGAAGTATCCCGATGAAATCGATCTCGAGGGCTTCCTGCGGCCGAGAGGAACCTCTTTGACCTAGTCGTTCGGCTTTGGTGCAGCTTTAGGCTTCAACTTGCTAGTCGAAGGCTGACTTTCTTCTCGAGTTGGTATTTGACAAACCATCTCGAGGATCGTGATCGCAGTATGCGCCATCTTCTTGTGACAATGAATTGTGATCACTCCTTTGGGACCTCGCATCTTAATACATTGATACCCATAATGAGTAACCATTAAGAATTTTTCCAAAGTTGGTCGTCCGAGTATGGCGTTATATGCCGTATCGAAATCGACCACATCAAAGGAGGTTTTCTCTGTCCTGAAATTACTTGGTGAACCAAATGTTAAAGGAAGAGAAACTTGGCCAATAGGTTTGTCTAAAGACCCCGGTACGATCCCATGAAAAGAGTATCGTACCGGTCTTACCTTAGTCCTGGGTACTTGCATCTCGTCCAGGGCACTCGTAAACAAGATGTTTAACGAGCTGCCACCATCAACTAAAACTCGATTGACCCAACAATTGTTGATGGTGGGTTCGACCACGATTGGATATCGACCTAGTCGAGTCGAAGGAATCGGGCAGTCACCCTTCTCGAAGGAGATGGTGACTTCCGACCACTTCGGTAATTTATTGACGAGAGGAGGATCTATGGAGTTTACCTCACGTTCGGCAGCTTTAAGCTGTCGCTTTGATTCGTATGCCGATGATCCCCCATAGATGTGCTCGACGGTATGTTGCGGATCCTGGAACGGCATCTGCTCATCGTCATCTAACGACTTATGACAACTCGTTTGCCCTACCTGCTCGAGAGTGGGAAGTGGTCCTTTGTCGTTGTAGTAGTCCTCGAGCTTTCGTTGGAAGACACGGCAGTTGCAAAGGTCATGTCCTTCCTTTTTATGGAAAGGACACCACCTAGGCTTATCGTTCTTTCGATCGTGATGCTTACCTTTGCCTCGGTTGGAGTGCGGCTTGGAGGTTCGTGGCTCTTTATCGTTTACAGCCAAGACCTCCTTGGAACCGCTGGCTTGGAGTTTTTGACCCTTCGCCTTGTTCTTGGACTTCTTTGCTTTCTTATCCTTCTTCTTACCAACTTTGCCTAGCTCTCGAGAGGTATTGTCTTCTCGATCGATTATGTTGTTCCACACGACCACCTCAGAAGCAGTCGCATATCGATCGGCCATCTCAAAGAGCTCGGCGACAGTAGTGGGAGGATTCAAAGCGATATCTTCTGTTATCCTTCTACTACGGACTCCTTGCTTGAAAGCGCTGATGACAGATGAATCAAAAACTTCCATAATTGAATTACGAACCTGACTAAAGCACTTGATGAATTGGCGCAAGGTCTCGTGGTCATTCTGTCTCATCCGGTGCAAGTCATCCTCCTTCCCAGGGCAATTGTAGGTGCCTTGGAAGTTTGCCAATAGAAGGTGTTGCGCACAAAATTGTGCTGCGCACAACACGACGATCACGGCAGCGATGAGGCGCTCCGGATCACATCACCAATGCGCAGTGCCTAGGCGGAGCTAGTCGTGGTGCAACACGGTGGTGTTTGCACGGGTTGATCTTGCGATCTTGCCGGACGGGAAGCAAAAAGGTTGGAAAGGCACAGGACTACGAGGAACTATGAATAAAAGTAGATGCGATTGGTATTTGATAGATTGGTTCCTTTTACAATTGGCCATGACCCTTTTTCTATTTAAAGGGCGGCAGGTCTTAGCCGTAAGAGCTCAGGACTCCTAGCCGAACCAATTTTTACAGATATGATTCGGTTACAATTTTCAAACCTTCTATATTTGACATATCTTTCCTATTCCAAACACGCAAGTTTCCACATAGAAGATCTTCGCGGGAAAGTCTTGACGGAATCCTTGCGGAAGGTCCACGCAGGAGGTCTTGAAAAGGTCTTGAACGAAACATGGTAGTTTCATCAAATGACAATCGGAACAACCGTACCGCGGTAGTACCGCTAACGGATGCACGGTCATACCGCTTGAAGTAGTAATTCCGCTAGTTAGCCTCCGTACCACTGTTTGTACTGATGGTCCTCGTGGGAAGTTCACGCGGAGGTCTGAACAACTCGATCGGGCCTCGTACATGCTCGAGGAGGTCTGGACGTCTCCGATCAAGCCACGAACGCCTTTTGATAAAGTTTTGATGAAACCATGCAGACGCTTTTAAGGAGATCTGAACGGTCCTAATGACGCCACATGAGGGACTCTAGGAGGTCCTAAGTGGCCACGATGGAGCCATGTGGCCACTCCGAGGAGGTCTTGAACAAGACACTCAGATACCGCCATGTGGAAGTATCGCCATCCAAACTGCGGTCATACCGCTCTTCATGTAAACCAGAGCTCCAAAACACCTTCTCTGGAGTTTAAGTACCGCTACAAAACACTCGGTACTACCTTGGTGTGGTATTACCGCTCCACACCACGGAACTACCGTTTCACAGAAATGCTCAAAAAGCCTCAAAGACACACACCCTGTCACGTGGACGGCCCAGATTGAAATGGCCGATCAGACCACGTGTTTTAGCCGTTAGATCTGGACACTGTTCGGAGGTCCGGACGTTTATCTGTTTTTGGACCGTCCGATCTCAATCAGACATCTAAAAAAATCCATCTCAGATCAAGTGACCTGTGGTAGTACCTTTACATATGTGCGGTAGTGCCGCTCAGCAGTAGATCCAAGAAAAATGGTATTACCGCCATTAAACATGCGGTATTACCTTTGAACGGTAGTACCGCCTCATATTGCGGAACTACCGCGTTACTGAAATGCTTCAAAAGACCTCAAAAACTCGTGTTTTGCCACGTGGATGGTCTAGATTGAAATGGCCAATCGAACGCTTCTTATGTCTCTTTACGTTCGGACGGTCCGAACGTTCACCTACTTTTGAGCCGTTGGATTTCAATCGGACGCTTCATAAGTCCCTTTACGCTTGGACGGTCCGAACGTTCACAATGATCTGGCCTGTCCATTTTTAATCGGACGTCATCAAGAACCTACTCAGATCACGCGTCTTGCGGTAGTACCGCTGCATTATTGTGGTAGTACCGCTTCGCGGTAGTTCCACACTTAACCTGCCGGTACTACCGATTTGGCTATTACTTGCTGAAAACTATGACTTCAACAAAGACCAAATGCCATCCAACAGCATGGCGGTATGACCGCCAAGGAACACACGGTCGTACCGCGTTGAAAAACAGAACCTCCCAAGAGGTCTTTAAAGCCCTTTAAAGATGCTAAATCTTGTCGTCAACACATGCCCCCCTGTTTTTTGGTAAACAAATACATTTATCACAAAAATATCTTCAATTGTTCCTCAGGACGATGATCAAACACCGGCCATATGTGTATTTCTTAGGATGATGACCAACAGCTCATCAGCCATGTACTTCTCAAGCGTTTTGCCAAACACTTGGATAGTATTTCTTCAAGTATTTACCATTAAGAGCTTTATGCAACCTATCTCCCTGCAAATTCTGCACTATATATGAATTTCCAGGGACAATCTCTACAACTTTATATGGACCTTCCCAATTTGGTGACCATTTCCCAAACTTATAATCCTTGTGCCCAACAGGAAAAATCATCTTCCAAACTAAGTCCCCTATTTGAAACGATTTTTCCTTCACCTTCTTATTGTAGGCCTTGGCTACCCTTATTTTATCTTTTTCAATTTCTCTCAAAGCTTTTAATCTCTCATCTGAAACCACATCTATCCTATCCATCATTAAATCATGATAAACTTCAGCCGACAACCCATTTTGCCTGGCCACTCTAGAAGCTTTCAAATATATCTCAACAGGCAAAACAACTTCTTGCCCATATACTAATTCAAATGGTGTTACCTTTATAGCACTTTGTTTAGATATACGGTGAGCCCATAATGCTTCAGACAACACCTCATGCCATCTCTTAGGATTTTCCTCTATCTTTTTCTTGATGAGTCTAATTAAAGTTTTATTACTTGACTCGGCCTGACCATTGGCCTGAGCATAATAAGGTGAGGAATTAAGGAGTTTGATTCCATGTGATTCGGCAAACTCTTGCATTTGGTGAGACAAAAAAGATGAACCTTGATCAGTAGTTAAAGTTTGTGGTATGCCGAATCTATAAATAATATGCTCCAAAATAAAACTAATGACCTCCTTATGAGTCATATTTCTAAGAGGAACAGCTTCTGTCCACTTGGTGAAATAATCAGTGGCCACTAAAACAAAACGATGACCTTTAGAAGATGCAGGGTGTATTTGGCCGATAAAATCTAAACCCCATCCACGAAACGGCCATGGTTTAGTTATAGGATGTAACATATAAAGAAAGCGCCAATTGTACATCACCAAACTTTTGACATGACTCACACCCTTTATAATATCTAAAACAATCTTCTAACATAGTCGACCAATAGAAACCAACTCTCCTTAACAACCATTTCATTTTATGAGCCGACTAATGTGTACCACATATGCCTTCATGCACTTCACCCATAGCAACCTTAGATTGATCCGAACTCAAGCATTTTAAAAGTAACCCATCTATGGTTCGGCGATATAATTCCCCATCAAGCAATGTATATCTTAATGCTTGCCGCCGAAGCTTTCTATCAATAGATTGACTAGGGTTTTTTAAATAACTAATTAAAGGCTTTCTCCAGTCATGAGGCTCGGCAGCACTTGATGTTCCCAAAGTATCCGAACTGTTATCATGTTGTTCGGCCATACAAATCGCAGCACCTCCAAGCATTGGCTTCTCTTTCATGAACAATTTACCCCTTTTAACTTGATAACCAGATGCTTGCTGTGCTAGGTCATTTGCCCTAATATTCTCTTCTCTAGATATGTGGCTAATAGTAAAATCATCCAGAGTTGTTATGATTCCTAAACATTTTTCCAAATAGCTATTTAGTGATCCATCAAAACATTGATACACCTTTAACACTTGCTGGACCACCAACAGTGAATCACCAAATGCTTCTATACTCTTTACGTCCATGGACTCTAAAATTTGTAATCCTAACAAGAGAGCTTCATATTCGGCCTGGTTGTTGGTGCAAAAGTATTCTAAACAAACTGATGTTTCAAAAGTGACATCTCTAGGCAAAACCAGCACAACACCAACACCTTGTCCTTCTTTACAAGCCAAACCATCAAAGTATAATTTCTATGGACGTAGAGACACATAATTAACCAGCTCTATGTCACTATCGATCCTATGATCTACAATGAAATCAGCTACAATCTGGCCTTTCATAGACTTCAAAGATTCATAAGCCAAATCATACTCTATTAATGCATAAGCCCACTTTCCAATCCTACCACTCAAAATTGGTTGTTGTAGCATGTACTTAATGACATCGGTTTCATAGGCAATAACACAAGTACTAGACAGCAAATAATGCCTCAACTTGGAACAAGCATAATACAAGGACAAACATAATCTTTCAACAAATGCATACCTTGTCTCAGCTCCCAGCAAGCGTCTACTCAAGTAAGTAATAACATATTCCTTGCCGTCCATTACTTGTGTCAAAACAGCACCGATGACGCCCTCTTGTGCAGCAATATACAGCCGAAATGGTGTTCCAGCTTTGGGCGCCCTCAACACAGGAGGTGTAGACAAATACTTTTTAATGTCTTCAAAAGCTTGTTGTTGTTCTGCCCCCCAAGTAAATTCGGTCTCTTTCTTTAACTGAAGTATAGGAGTAAACGCGCTGATTTTACCAGACAAATTAGATATCAATCTCCTCAAATAATTTACCTTGCCTAGAAACTTTTGCATATCCCTTTTACATTGTGGCGCTTTCACCTTCTTTATAGCTTCTATCTTAGTGGGGTCTATTTCTATGCCTCTCTCATGTATTATAAATCCTAAGAACTTGCCAGCTGATACACCAAAAGCACATTTGAGTGGGTTCATTTTCAAACCATACCGACGCATCCGTTCAAAGGCTAGACATATAAATCGGCTAAGTGATGATCCATACTATCCGATTTAACTACTATATCATCGATATATACCTCTAGGACAATACCAAGTAGATCATGAAAAATTAAATTCATGGCTCTTTGATAAGTAGCACCAGCATTCTTAAACCAAAAGTCATCACAACCCACTCAAACAAACCAACAAAACCGGGACATCGAAAAGCCGTTTTAAACATGTCTTCTTCGACCATAAAAATCTGATTGTAACCAGCATTACCATCTAAGAAACTAATTACTCTATGTCCCGAAGCATCATTAATCAACATGTCGGCTATAGGCATAGGATATTCATCTTTAGGAGTGGCTTTATTTAGATCTCTAAAGTCAATGCACACTCTCAATTTACCAGTACTTTTCTTCTGAACCAAAACAATGTTAGAAACCCATTCAACATATCTACATGGCCAAATAAAACCAGCCTCCAACAATCGGCCTATTTCTTCCTTGACTCGATCATATATATTAGGATTAAACCTTCTAGGTGGCTGCTTATGCGGCCTAAAACCAAACTTAACAGGTAACCGATGCTCAACTAGCTCTCGGCTAAGTCCTGGCATCTCATGATATTCCCAGGCAAAGCAATCAACATATTCTTTAAGCAATTCTATCACTTTGCCCTTATGTTCAGTAGGCATATTTTTGTTTATAAATGTCGGCCTAGGAGTAGTCCCATTGCCTATATCAACCTCCTCCAATGGGTCAGCCGACGAGAATCCTTGCCCTAATTTCTCTATTTCGTCAAAATCGTCAATAGCCTCACAAATATCGTTCTTATCTGACCGATATTGCTTTGTACTATTCTTTGCAACCATTGTAAGCTATTTTCTTTATTCATTTATAACACCACATTACTAAGCCAAGTGAGGAAGCGGTTGTACAAACACAGGTACAAAACCATCTTTGGTGACACTAAGGTAACATAACTAGAAAGGTCTAAACCTGTTAAACATTGAAACCATGCTGCCAATCAGCTGAAGCATCGGCCAAAGCAACATAAGCTGATGTATCTGCTTGAACCACTTCTACGTCATCATCGATCCATTGTATTAAAATCTGATGTAATGTAGAAGGTACGCAGCGATTTGCATGTATCCAATCACGACCCAATAAAATGCTATAATTACCTTGCACGTCCACGACAAAGAAGGTCGTAGGTAAAGTCTTGCTCCCAACAGTAAGCTCCATGGATATAACACCTTTGGCCTCCGTTGATTCCCTCGTGAAACCATTAAGCATCAAATTGGTCTTCATGAGCTCGTTGTCCTCTCGTCCCAGTTTCTTGAAAACTGAGTATGGCATTAAGTTCACAGCAGCCTCACCATCAACCAACATCCTAGAAATCGGCCTACCATTGATATGTCCTCTAACATATAGTGGTTTCAAGTGTCGGCTCGATTCTTCAGGCTTCTCAAAGATAGCTTCTTTAGGTCCAAGACACAACTGAGCAACATTCTCACTAGTAATCTGAAATTCGGCAAGTAATGTAAATACCATATTTATATCTATACCTTGACGAGGTGGAGTGTCATCTTTAATCATTGGAGACCCTTCATGATCTAATAAATCATCCTCATCATCATCATCATACACTTGAACTGGTGTTTCAATTGTCTTCACCCTCCATTTTTTCGGATAGGAACCATCGGCTTTATCTCATTAAATATCTCATCTCTCAATTTTTCTGCTTTAGCCTCCTTAATTTCCTGCATTCGCAGCCGCTGTAACCTCCTCTTTTGAGAATGAGAAAGCCCAGGAGGACACCATCGGATGAGTCGATATTCGATTCGTAATCGAAACCGGCATCCATGTCGACGTCTACATAATCTGCCAAGTCAAACCAGTTCTCCTCGTTCCATTCTCCTGCCATGAGTGCATGAGATTTGGGAAAAAGAGAGTATGTTGACAAGAGATTAACGGAAGATCCCCACGGTCGGTGCCAACTGTTGGTGTTTTAGAACCGATCTTACGTAAAGATTGTTTGATTCGGGGGGTCTCCTAGAATGGAATCACGCAGAGAGATTGATACGGGTATTTTTATATAGGTTCAGGCCTTCTCCGGAGAGAATAACAACCCTACTCCTGTGTGTGTATGGTATTGAGTGTGTTTCGTACAATCGGGAGAAAAGACTAAAGCTATTACAGAAGATAGTGTCTAACTGTCTTCCTGATTGCTTGTTGTCTCCTCTGATCGCCCCTTTTCCCTCTCTGACTGCTGCCTTTATATAGTCGTGAAGGAATAGCCGTTTTCCCCTGGTGAAGAGGCGCCTTATCAAATCCAGTAACGGGAACATGTTTGCAGTAATCATCGGAGTGGTAACCCCTTCACGCCGTCTGGCAGTTACTTGTCAGAGATAATAGGGTATTACGTGCTATTACTTTGTATAGTAATAGCGTATGCTGACTGCTTGAATTCCTTAATCAATTGGACCCACTCGTTGAAGGTTTTATTGATCATAAGGTAGTCGTGGCTGACCTGGTTGTAGAAGAGCTTACGACTACGAGGTAGTCGTAAATAACTTACGACTGGATAGTGATCGTAGAAGAACTTACGACCATAAGGTAGTCGTAGTAAGGCTTACGACTTTGGGGGTGGTCGTAGAAGAACTTACGACCACCTGGTAGGCTTCACCCTTGTAAATATAAGGGGTATACCTAAGGATCACATGACATCATATTTACCCAGAACAAGAGTTATAGATAAAAGATAAAATGAGGATTATTAGATCCTCGTTAGTACCCATATCCCACGTGTGGTAGCACGAGTTTTACTTGAATCAAAGATGTTACCAAAGTTCGGTCCTTAATGGTCCGGACAAGACATCCACAAACCCAAATCGTGCACGAAGGCACCATCTCTAACAAGCACTTGACTAGACCCCACAACTCATTTAAGATGACAAAATTTAGTTCTCAAAGACATATATGAAGATATGGAACAAAAGGAATATAAGAGTTTGAGTGTTTCCCATAATTGTCGAGTTATTCCCGACAATCAAACTACCGTTCTAGACTTGCATGGCTAAGCAAGTCGAACAATATGTAATTCACACAATCCTATCGTAAGCATGTGGTACTGAAGTTATTCAAGATTAGCCTCAATGAATAGGATATAACTATTCTACACAGCATAAAAATAGCGACATTAACAAAATAGCATGCAAGCTATTATCATTGCACTAACTTAACCAAAACAGGGATCAAATATGATGCAAAAGCAAGTTCAAATGATACTTTCCTTGCTAGTATCTTAGCTTCTCACTCTCAGAAGCGTAGGAGTCAATATCAATTTCTCCGGAATCTAGAGAAATAACGATATCGATAAACACCGAGAAATACTCCAAAAATCAAAATGCTAAAAAATGCATGATTTTTCTACAGTGCCTAGTGCGTGATTTTAGATGAACACAGGTGAAAGATTTATTCCAATTGGAGTTAGTGTGTAATAGTTATGGCCATTTGAAAATCAAATTTCAATATGTTCAAGTTTAAGTAATTTAATTATTTGGCCAAAATTTGTGGAGTAGTGGGGGATACAAGGATTATATGGATAACTAGGGAATAATTTTATAAGTCCAAAACATTTGGGTTTAACTCATTTGGAGCTTTTAAGAATTAGTCATGCCTTTTCCAAGTTAACAACCTTTTCCTATTGTAAAAGTAATAGGTTTAAGGATCACTCTCCAAAATAATATTTTTTGCTACAGAGAAATGTTTGTAACCAGTTCCATAATAAAGTTCATCAAAAATGAAAATTATCAGAATTGGTTTCATCTATTTTGGATTTGAGGAGAATTAGTTATGTAGTTTTGAAGTTATTCATATTTTTTAGTAGGTAATTTAATGGATTTCAAATTTCCTAAAGTATTTACCACTTTTCTTATAAAGCCACGCGCTAGCCACAATCACTGACAAGCGGGACTCGATGAATAGTGTGTTTCCTTATTTAACTCGGATTTTAATTCCTAAACCGATAGGTGGAACCCAGCGACATGGACACGGTCCAGTAGACTCAGTCCACCCACGCGCGTTCACGGCGCACAGCGCTTAAGACCATGGGCCCACCGGTCAGCCGCTGTAGCATTAAACTCAACGTCTCCGTTTTCCATGTGCGGGTCCCGCATGTAAGTGACATATTAGTGCGGCTAAGACATCACTTAATGGCTAAACAAACATTAACTGTTTAATGACCGAATCAATGGACTAATGATGAAGCAATAGTGTTGTCGGGCGTCCGAAAATGGTCCTGCCTCCTTGCCCGGCGTCTCGCCGGCGATTGTAGCCACGGCGGCGCGAGCTACGACCAGCTACGGGTTCCTAATAGCCTTGCACATCTAATGAGGGTGGTCTTGTCGACTGAGCCTGCCCAGAACGGCAGCGAGCCGGAGTTAAACAGTGGCACAACTTCGGCCAAAGTACATGCAGCAATACAAGCTCCGCAGCGTCCAGGTAAGCGGGTGCCGGCGTCGAAGATGTCCATGGCGGAGCTTGCGATTCACGCAGAGAGGTCGACTGGAGCAAAGCGAGGAGAAGTGAATGGTCGAGATAGCTCTAGTGAAGTCCAGACATGGTGTACAAGCAAAGAATCGGCTAAAGGCTTACCACACCGTAGATGGGGAAGATGACTAAGGTTTCGGCCGAAAATAAAACAAACTCCGAATCCTCGAGCTCCTGTCGTGCCAAGGCAAAATTAGTTGAGGGGAAAAGCTCAGTTGGTTAAGTCATACAAGGTGACGCGTGAGATTGAGGATAAGGTCACCCGGAAACTAGGAATGGCACAACGGTGTCCACGGGGGCTTGCTCTAGAGTCAAGAAGACACGAAGATGGTCCAAGTGCTACAAGCAAGGACATGAGTGGGTTCACCAAAATGGATCTGACATTGAAGAAGGAGCAGAGAGGGACCACACGATTGAAGTTCACCAGAGTAGAGAGCGAAGGAGAGCCTCTTCTTCCTCAGCCACCGAGAGGAAGAATGAGTTGAAACGAGGTGAAGGAGGGGGTATTATCCCCAGGAGAATGACAGAGTGGAGGCGGCGTCAACTGGTGACGCTCGAGGTTGGCCAAATTGGGCAGTGGATTGACGCCGTGACGGAGCTGGGTAGAGCATGGCCGCGACATGGCGTCGGTGCTCTGGGCTCGCGCTAGCGGGGGTTGAAGATGGAGCTGACAAGCGGGGGCCACCGCGTCAGAGACTCACACGCACGCGCAAGTTCAAGAGAAGAGGGAGGTCGAGGGCCGTTGGATCACGATCAGGGTGGTCGTGGACCGTTGGATCTCCATTGAACGGTCTGAAGAGAAAAGGGGAGGTCGCGGACCGTTGGATTTTGATCAAACAGCCAGCGATTACCTGAGTGGTCGCGGCTCGGCCGAGTGAAGGGAGGTCATGGGCCGTTGGATTTCAATCGAATGGCTCACGCTTGGTGCGAGTTAGTTGATTTGGTCGAGTCGACTCGCCGAGTCGGACTCGAGCCCGAGGAATAGTGTAAATTCCTAAAAATCTGAAATAATTCAGACGTGTTCCTGGGAAGGTCTAGCATCCATAAAAATATTAAACCCTACTATTCAAGATAAATTTTTTTCAGTTTAAATCCAAACCCGAGATAGGTTATTGGATTGCATTTGAATTTTGTGAGAGTTAAATCCTTTCCCAAAAATTTGGAAAAAAAATTTTAATTCTTGATAATTAATTTAGTATTTGTATAATTTATTTCCAGAGGAACTTTTATAGCATTTGTTTCAGTTTTCTTTTGATGTTCATTCCTTTATGTGTAGGTTCAAGACTTGCACAAGTTTTTCCAAGTGCAATATCTTATGCAATGCTTGAAAACGATGATGCATGCTCATGAGATGTAAAGTAAACATCTTTATTAAATTGAGGATGTGACAAACCTCCCCCCTTACAAAAGATCTCGTCCCCGAGATCTGGGTAGGTCGGAAGATGGATAGGAAGGTCCTAAAGGAAATACAACATCTGTTGTTTTGATTTCCTTCAAATATAGTGCTAAGATACCTTACAAGGTTACAAAGAATGGTTATCATATTTTCCTTACCATTGCTTTGTTTAACCTTGCCTTTCTTGATTCGAAGGCACTTCAGGGAAAAAGGTCTGGATATTCTTGTCGCAATTGATCTTCACGCTCCCAAGTAGCCTCATCTTCAGTATGGTTACTCCACTGAACTTTGAGGAACTTGATGTTGCGATTTCTCGTCTTGCTCTCTGTTTCTTCTAGAATGTGAATCGGGTGATCCCGATAAGAAAGATCGGGTTGGAAGTCGAGTTCTTCCAACTTAGTTGCTTCAGTTGGAACGCGAAGGCACTTCTTCAGTTGTGAAACATGGATTACATCATGCACATCTCAAAGTGATGGTGGCAACTCCAATTCATAGGCCACCGATCCATTTTCGCTATAATTCGGAATGGTCCGATATAACGAGGTGCCAATTTGCCTTTGACTTGGAAACGATGCATTCCTTTCATCAGAGAGACTTTAAGATAAACGTGATCGTTTACCTCAAAGCTCAACTCGTGACGACGACAGTTGACATATGACTTCTGACGAGATTGAGCCATCTGAAATTGCTCACGGATGATTCGAACTTGCTTTTTGGCATCCTCCACCAAGGTGGGACCGTAGAATGGTCTGTCCCCGGCTTCAGACCAAATCAAGGGTGTCCTATTCTCCCATACAATGCCTCAAAGGTGACTTCTGTATGCTTGATTGGAAGCTGTTGTTGTAGGAGAATTATGCAAACAGTAAACATTTTTCCTAGTTCTTGCTATAGGATAGCACACAAGCTTGGAGATGGTCTTCCAAAACTTGGCTTACTCTTTCAGTTTGTCCATCCATTTGCGGGTGATAAGCGGAACTGAATGATAGATTAGTCCCCGTTGCTTTATGTAGACATTTCTAGAAATAAGAGGTAAACTGAGGACCTCTATCTGAAACTATTACCTTTGGCACAACATGGATACAGACGATCCTTGTGATATAAAGCTCAGCTAGCTATTCTCGGTGTAGGCGGTCCTAACAGGAATGAAATGGGCGACTTTGGTCAAACGATCGACAATCCACCATATAGAATTAGACCCAGTTTGAATCCTCGAAAAATCCCGTGATGAAATCCATACTGACTTCCTCCCGTTTCCACTTGGAATAGGCAAAGGTTGGAGAGTACCCGCTGGTTTCAAGTGCTCAGCCTTGACTCTCTGGTATACATCGCATTCGGCAACATATTGCGCAATCTGCCGTTTCATGCGACTCCACCAAAGTCTCTTCTCTAGGGCTTGGTACATCTTGGTACTCCCTGGGTGAATAGAGAACTTGGAGTCAGGAGCTTCTTTGAGAATTAGTTCTCTTAAGGTGCGATCAAACGGCACCACCAACCGGTTTCCGAACCATAGGGTGCCTTGCGCATCTTCGTTGAAGCATTTGGCTTCGCCTTGTTTCAGTTTTCTCCCGAATTTGAGCGACTTCCAAGTCGGTTTTCTGGGCTTCTTTGATTTGGTCCTTAAGTGTAAAAATTCACACTAAGGACAACAAGAGACCCTTCTTCAATTATCTCCAGGTGTAGATGTTGCGTTGCAACACATAAGCTTGCCAATATGGGAGTTACCGATAAACAATTGCATTGAGACTTTCTGCTCAAGGCATCGGCTACCACATTGGCTTTCCCTAGATGATAGTGGAGTTCCAAATCATAATCCTTGATTAACTCGAGCCATCTTCTTTGCCTCAAGTTCAGATCGGCTTGGGTGAAAATATATTTGAGACTCTTGTGAATATCCGGCAGGATGAGTACTGGAGCTTTGGTCAGACATTCTTTTAAGATCCGAAAGCTACGCTCACATTCCGCTGACCATTCAAACTTCTTTTCTTTCTTTAGAAGCTGGGTCATAGGCCTCGCAATTTTTGAGAAATCTTGGATGAATCTGCGGTAATAACCCACAAGTCCAAGGAAACTACGAATGTCAGACGCTCTAGGATTGTTTCCAGTTAAGGATATCTTGTACTTTGCTCAGATCAACAGCGATACCTCCTTTTGATAGCACATGACCCAAGAAACTAACTTCATGAAGCCAAAACTCACATTTGTTGAATTTGGTATAGAGTTGATGTTGACAAAGCTTCTCTAACACAAGTCGCAAGTGTCGCTTGTGTTCTTCATCAGACTTGGAGTAGACAAAGATGTCATCAATAAATACAACAACAAACTGATCCAAATACTCCATGAAAATTGAATTCATGAGGTTCATGAAGTAAGCCGGAGCATTGGTTAAGCCAAAAGACATAACAGTATACTCGTACAACCTGTATCGAGTAGAGAATGTGATCTTTGGTATGTCTTTAGCTCTAGACTTGATTTGTTGATAGCCCAATCATAAATCTATCTTGGAGAATACTTGGGCTCCATTCGATTGGTTAAACAAATCATTGATTCACGAGAACGGATACGTGTTCTTAACGGTGACTTTGTTCAACAAACGGTAGTCGTCAACACCCATCCGCAAACTCTTGCTTTTCTTCTTCTTGACAAAGATGGCCGGGTATCCCGGGTGAGGAACTCGTCTGAATAGAACCTTTATCTTGAAGTTCATTGAGTTGTTTCTTCAATTCTACCAACTCATTTGGAGGCATTTGGTACGGCCGTTTTTAAATTGGTGCAGTACCGGGTGCAAGTTGAATGACGAACTTAACTTTTTCTATCAGGAGCATGCTTGGAAGTTCTTTGGGGAAAACATCTGGATACTCACATACCACTGGCACTTTCTCTAATTCAAGGGAAGTACCAGCTTCTAAGGCATAGAGAGGAGAATTGCCCACTAAAGGTGCAAAAATGACTCGATTGCCGTCTTCGCTTGACTGAAATAGATCGCTGAGTACAACTGATTTGCTCCTGATTTTTTGACAGCCAATCCATTACTATTATCACATCAACACCCACTGAAGTTATAACTATTAAGTTTGCTAAGAACTTAATCCCTTGAATTCTACTTTTATGTCTCGGCAGACTTATCTACTAAGGTGGCTGAAGTGGATACATGACAAAATTGTGATGTGCAGCAAAGGAATCCTAGATGAATGACGGAGATGCTCTCGAAAACAGAAGGTAGAAAAGAAATAACAAGGAGTGTACCCAAAACAAAGTTGGAGAGGGGACCTTACATCAATGACATGACCTCCTAGGGGGTCTAGCATCTGAGTGCGAGAGAAACCTATAGACATGCAGGCTTGATGTCTCTATCCATACTCCGGTGATCGTCCCCTCACTTCTAGAAGACGAAAGGCTGGGGGTGCAACATAATATGGAGAAGCCTCATTCTCCCCATAAAGCACATGCCGGTCTACCAGTCCCATCACTACACCTACACCATGGCATAGTATTAAGGGCAATAATCTACCGGGAAAAAATGGATTAGTGGCAAAACATGTGCCGGCAATATTCAAGAGTTTAAGGGTCCTATTATCTGCCGGAAATAATTATTGTCTAGAGCAATTTATCTGTCGGCAATATTTTTATGTTACCTATAGTATAACTGCCTAGAAAAAGTCATCCAAGTCGAGGTATCTGCCGGGAATAATAGTGGTCCCTTTGGACGGGCAACTGAAAAAAATTTGGACCGAGGCACGCAACCCAAATTCCCAAATTCCTTCCCGACCACCCCTTCCTCTGAAACCACTCCCAGCGCTCCACCTTTTTCCCCAATCCCCGTGCCGCCTACCCGTCCTTCTCCCTCCTGCGCCGCCCCCCCGGCGCTCCCGGCACCTTTCCTCCTCCGCGCCCGCGTTGCCCTCATCCTTCTCCTCCTCGGTAAGTCCGGCTCCCTCCTCCTCCCCTAACTCCCTCCTCCCGAGCGCTACCCACCTCCTCCCTCCTCCGGCACCGTCGTCCTCCTAATCCCCAGATCTGGCGCCTCCACCCGTACACGACGCCGCCCTCCTCCTCCTCCCTCCTTCGCCCGCCTTCCTCCTCCCCGGATCTGGCACCTCCACCCGCACGGGACGCCGTGCTTCTCTCCTCGGCTCAGCCCCTCTCATGTCGTCGCCTCCACCAGCTGCTCCCGCCACCTGCTCGGCTCATCATGGGCTCCACCCCGCCGGGGCTCGAGCACCACAGCGGCGCCGACCTTCTCTGCGTGGTCCGGGCGCTACTCAAGAAGATCCACCGCCGCGTGCTCGTCGGGGCCGTCGACTGGACCAACCGCCGTGGGATGATCGAGGACGTGTCGAGCACCGGAGCGAGGTTGCCGACCCTCCCGTGGCAAACGTCGACCAGCTCGTCGTGCTCTTCTCGCTGGACCAGCCGCGGCCTGAGCCTACCACGCTCACTAGGTTCCTCGTCGAAGCCGAGTCTACAGGGATACTGATGCGGGAGGATGTCCGATCTTCACGACGTAGGATCGATGATAACTTTGGATCCGTGCAACCTGACGAACCGATGGCGCCAACCACTGTCAAAACAGCAACCTGCGACAAAAGAATTCGCCCAACCACACGCTCATGATCCGTCTACCCGACCACACAAAGTAGACGTGTCACTGCTCCTACAAAATACAAGGAATCACAAGAACAACAAGGTTGAGAATGCCCAATTCCCCTCTAGGTTGCACTGTATGTCAAACCCTAGGAAGAACAAGCGTATAGCTCTCTCTCAAAATAATAGATTCATATTCGTGGTAGTTCTTTCAACTCACACACCCACCACCTAAATAGGCTTACAGAGCCGACCTCTTTGGGTTCGGAACCAAGCCGACTCAAAAAAAACTCACGCATGTATCTAAAAGATTAGGACTCCTAGAAAAAAAACCATGACTTTCCTAATACATGGCCACGGCACATGCATGCAGCACCCACATAAACTCAAAACACCAACAAACAATATCAGGACCTAGCTGGCCTATTCGGGTTCTGTTATCAACAAACCAAATCTGGTTTTTGCAAAAGACCTCCGATTCTTCATCTATCATGTGGGTCCCATGAGCAGCATCTACTAGACAATTATTTAGCCACTCATGATGGTGTACGGAAAGCATGCAAATCAACTCCACGCCAACATAAAAACAATTTGCAGCAGCAACATGTATTGATCCCTCTCGGTCATGCACTTCTTTATTTCTTTTCTACGCATGTGTTATCTTCTTTTGGTGTTCCCGTCGTCCTCACGCATAAACCTGAGAATAATTAAAATACTAGCTTTAGGTAGTAACCAATTTTCATATCAATAAAAACCAAAATCAACTAGGACCGAGTTCACCTGTTGATTAATCTTTTTGACTCGTGCTCGTGTAATGGGTCCAACGGGGATGTCCTCATCATCCTTCCCCTCTTGAAAAGGAGTCATCCTCGACTCTGGTTGTTCGGGTGCACAAGATGAATCCGATTGCTCCTTCCGCGGTTGAACTCCGAATATAAGAACTGATATATGTATTCCTTCAGGGCCTTCGAAGCGCATCTTCACTTTAGGCTTGTACAGATCATATATACGACTGCATATAATTAAATAAAATAGTAGTAGCTCTGTGTCTCTAAGTATAATAATTAAAGACCAAATTAAATTAGAGTTCACATGATAATATTTAATGCGGCTCAATAATTCTTTCCAGTTAAATAATATATTTAACTGACAAGTACTAAGCGTGTATGTATCTGTATCATCCTCCCCTTCTTCAAGAAAAGCTGTCCTCGACTTTTGATAACCTGAAAATGTGCTTAACAAAGAAAACAACGTGTATGCATGGTATATGTATTCATCGTCAATTGTTATAGTGTTCCGCTTCTTTTGCTCAATATATTCAGCACAATAACCATAAGATAGACGTGATGTATTCATCTCAACACTCCTTTCATCCACATTATTCCCCCACCCATGAAAAGAAGTCGTCTTTGACTTTTGTAAGCATGTATGCAAATTATTTATGGACAGACCAAAATCATCTTCTAATATATACAAGTGGCTCATATAATCATATTTCGACTTTACAACATCAATTTTATGTAATGGAGACGAGAAAATGGTTTGTGCCTTCCATGCTTCAATTGCGCTACTCTGATTTCTTATACATGATTGTTCAACAAAAGGTGACCAAGTAGGCTTTATAAATCTTTCCAAACAGTAGGCACTCCTATTTATACTCACCTCTAAGTGATCATGACATTGTCCAAAAGATGGTTTGTCCAAAACATGCAATTTTAATTCAGCACACTTATCACGGGTAATGCATATTCGATAAACATGAAACTTGTTGTCTAGACCATAATATCCAATCAAATTAAATTTATAAGTGGAGGTGTAGGTACTAGCAAGTGATTTCGAATATGCAATTTCATAAACTCTCTCAATCACACTAGATAGTTCTATGGGTTCATCGAACATGATATAACATAAAGAATCATCAGGGTGTATTCTAGTAAGAACTTCATCATGAGTAATTAATTCCACATTACGTAAATTAAGCGCATTAAATTCAGAATATGGAATATTCAAAGGAACACTAGAGTTCTCACTCTTACTTACCTCTTCTTGATGAATATTCAATTCAACACCATTATTGTTACCTTTAACGTCCTTCTCAATTGTTGTAGGTGTTGTAGGTATCAAATCTTCATGATGAAACCACGGGACAGCGAGCACTCCATCCCCAACCGTGGTTATCTCCTCGTCTTTTATTTCCAACGGTGCCAGTTGTTGAAACTTCAACTCCTCTTCTTTATTATCAACCTGCACAATATGAGAAACAACACTAGAAGTAGAGAGTAAATCGTTAATTTCAACAATAACCTCACTTTTTTTGTCTCATCTACTTCACTCATTTCTTTTGGTGTATCCCTCACACTCTCAAATTGGATGCTCTCAACCTCACATATGGTGGAATCACACAGCTCACAATTTTCAACACTCTCACTCAATTTGGCTATGTGGCTCTCATCCTCACATGGGTTTTGAAGCATCTTATCTTCCATTAATCGTGGGCCACAATGGCACAATTGCCATCAACCACGATCTCCTCATGTATTGCGGGTTGTGACAGAGCAGCACTACTCGTCTCCTTGGCCGAAGAAGAATTCCCATGCTTGACCATCTTCTCAAGTGACAAACCAGTGGATGAATGAGAACTAAAGAGTCGGCGCAGATTTAATTGATATACGTGCATGATTTTAAGTCTCTTTTCCACCTTCATAGCATATTTCACAAGATCTTGTAGACTACAAAAATATTTATCTTGAAGTGCAGCAACGATCTGAAAATTCAAACCTGCTTTGAAGTATTTCTTTTCTTGAGATGCACTAGTGATATTGGCATGGCGCATTGCCTGGTTCAGCTCAACATAGTAATCTTGGACAACTTTCGACCCTTGTGTAATGCTCTCCACATGGCGTAGTAGTTCCCACTCATAATAGGATGGAACAAATTCTCTTCTCATGGCCCCTTTTAATTTGACCCAAGATGTAATGAGTCGTTTCCCACTTAGTTGTCGCCACCAACTAGAGGCATAATCCTCAAAAAAGAAAGTGGCCACTCTCACTTCCTTGGCTTCTGATTTGAAATTTTGGGATGCAAGCTCGAACTCCATGTCTTATACCCACTCAAGATACTCCTCTGGATCATTACTGCCATAGAAGGGAATATACGTATACTCGCGATCTGCCATGGTTAGTAACAAAGCAAAGACAAACTATATATGTGGATGTGGAAGTTTTTATTTGTGGAAATCACTCAATCTCACATTCTCTTACCGACCGAAGTTCTTATGCATCCTTGATGTGAAGAGCTGCACGCACTTTGGTGACGGTAGACAACACAAGGTGATAGATTAAGCGAATTCAATTGCACAAGCACTGTTAGACAATGGCTTATTTATGGAGCTTGGAGGGAAAAGTGTTTACCTATGCAATCTGAAATTTCTAGATATTGTAAAGCTAGGTAACAATCCAAACTAGAATTCAATGCCTAGTTGCTGATCCAGAAGATATAAGCGAAGAACGAAGCAACTCACAAGCAAAGATGATGGAACTTAGTGCAATGAAAGGAATGAGCTAATAAAAAAAAAATAAGTGATGGACAACTAGCTCGTATTGCACAAGTTATGGAGAGACGCTAGCTAATTGCTCAAAGATATAAAATAGGGCACAAGATTGCTCAAAACAAAGAAATAGCACGATCTGAAAATAGATACCTTCTAGGTGTGCTCACAAAACAATGTCGGCCAAGCACTTTTTTTTTAATTTTTTTTTCTATCTCTTTCTTTTTGTCTCTTTTTTTTCTTTTCTTTTGTTTTTCTCCTCTGTTTTTTTTCTTTTTTTTTTTGGTACTCGGCCAACAAAAGGTTCACAAAGAGCAGCACAAGCCCTTTAGGTACAGCTAAAACTCACAAGCTAGATTGTGCAATGAGATGAAAACGAGCAGCCCTAGAGTAATATCAACAAGCTAGTCTCAATAGGAGCAAAAGTATTCGCAAAGGATTCAATTGGCTCACAAAAGATATATGGGAAGTTTTTTTTTTTTCGCGTACCGCTACTGTAGCCGAACACAACAACAGGAGTCACGGAACTGTAGCAGCGCGCACGGACTTTTTCTTTTCTTTTCAGGCGACAGGGCGCGCTGCTGCAGGGGCTCACGCTTTTTTTTTCCTCCAGCGCAGCGTGTGATCAGATTTTGCCGCACTGCACTGTAGCGCGGAACAGTAATCGCACATACTGTAGAGACCGCTACTGTAGCACAGCGATTTTTTTTCTGCGTCTCGCGCGGCTGGCAGCCAAATCTCGGGCGGCCCAGCAGCAAGCAGCAATTTGTGCGCACAGCAGCAAAGAAAAAGTCCCGGCGCGCACTGTAACGATGATCAGGACCTACACGCCTTCAGCGGTAAACAGTACTGTGCGTACTGTATCGAACTACAGCGGATTTTTTTTTGTGTGCCGTGCGGCTGATGGCGGCGGGCTGCTGCAGTTCGCAAAACGGGAGCACTATTTTGCGCGTACTGTAGCAGCACGCCACAGTACCTCTTTTTTTTTTTTTGCTGACTAATCGCTAACAGATTGAAAACAAGAAATTAAAGCTACGCAAAGGAAACAAAGATCAGCGACTAAACACAATTTCTAATGGATCAAAACCTAACAAAACTCATAAGAATTAACAGATTGAACTACGGGCTAAAGGGATTTTTTGTGGCTTTTTGTATATGGGAAAAAAAATAGATATAACTACAGGTAAATTGATCCTACCGTGGCAACCGATGCTCTGATACCAAGATGATGCGGGGGGATGTCCGATCTTCACGACGTAGGATCGATGATAACTTTGGATCCGTGCAACCTGACGAACCGATGGCGGCAACCACTGTCAAAACAGCAACCTGCGACAAAAGAATTCGCCCAACCACACGCTCATGATCCGTCTACCCGACCACACAAAGTAAACGTGTCGCTGCTCCTGCAAAATACAAGGAATCACAAGAACAACGGGGTTGAGAACGCCCAATTCCCCTCTAGGTTGCACTGTGTGTCAAACCCTAGGAAGAATAAGCATATAGCTCTCTCTCAAAATAATAGATTCATATTCGTGGTAGTTCTTTCAACTCACACACCCACCACCTAAATAGGCTTACAGAGCCGACCTCTTTGGGTTCGGAACCAAGCCGACTCAAAAAAACTCACGCATGTATCTAAAAGATTAGGACTCCTACGAAAAAAACCATGACTTTCCTAATACATGGCCACGGCACTTGCATGAAACACTTTCCTATTACATGGCCACGTTTCCTAATACATGGCCACGGCACATGCATGCAGCACCCACATAAACTCAAAACACCAACAAACAATATCAGGACCTAGCTGGCCTATTCGGGTTCTGTTATCAACAAACCAAATCTGGTTTTTGCAAAAGACCTCCGATTCTTCATCTATCATGTGGGTCCCATGAGCAGCATGTACTAGACAATTATTTAGCCACTCATGATGGTGTACGGAAAGCATGCAAATCAACTCCACGCCAACATAAAAACAATTTGCAGCAGCAACATGTATTGATCCCTCTCGGTCATGCACTTCTTTATTTCTTTTCTACGCATGTGTTATCTTCTTTTGGTGTTCTCGTCGTCCTCACGCATAAACCTGAGAATAATTAAAATACTAGCTTTAGGTAGTAACCAATTTTCATATCAATAAAAACCAAAATCAACTAGGAGCGAGTTCACCTGTTGATTAATCATTTTGGCTCGTGCTCGTGTAACGGGTCCAACGGGGATGTCCTCATCATCCTTCCCCTCTTGAAAAGGAGTCATCCTCGACTCGGTTGTTGGTGCACAAGATGAATCCGATTGCTCCTTCCTGGTTGAACTCGAATATAAGAACCGATATATGTATTCCTTCAGGGCCTTCAGCGCATCTTCACTTTAGGCTTGTACAGATCATATATACGACTGCATATAATTAAATAAAATAGTAGTAGCTCTGTGTCTCTAAGTATAATAATTAAAGACCAAATTAAATTAGAGTTCACCTGATAATATTTAATGCGGCTCAATAATTCTTTCCAGTTAAATAATATATTTAACTGACAAGTACTAAGCGTGTATGTATCTGTATCAGATACCATTCGTGCTTGTCTTCAACAAGGTCGAGCTCGCCGACGAATAGGTATACATACATATATAAGACTGGTTCTTGGTTTGAATTGCTTGCTAAATTAGAAAATTGTTACTCAAATTATTAAATTGTTACTCATTCTGTAGTGTGTTTTGAATTAGATAGGCCGGATTGTAGTGTAGTTCACTGCGTTGGAGATGATGAGGTGTGGGTAAGGATATATTGGTGTTCATTGGATGGTTTGCTGAGATGTGCTCAATAAATTGGAAAGAAGAGCTAATTTCTATTTCACTAAAGGCATTAAGGTGTTGTCTCTCGTGTTTAGTGTTTTTGCTTCTCAGGAAAATGGTTAGGCTTGCACTCAGCTTGCAGGACCAAGTGCCGACATTGGCTTGTAGTTTCAGTGCTGTCATGTATACATGACACACATGTAAGTACATATCTCTTTTAGTTAATTATCAAGTATCAGAGTATTGGTAGTTTGTACGTTCCCAAAGATATCAACTAGCATGTGCAATTGATCAACTCCCAGTATTCATCGATTGTAAAATTCTTTACAAGTTAATGCATTTGTTTGTATGTCGTCTTGTGTTGAATTAGAGGTTTTACGGTTTTATTTTCCATGCTGCTATTTCCCCATTTTTGTTTTTCGGGTGAACAATATGCAAATTGGGGGGTTGGTAGTTTTCTATGTACGTTGATTTGTGCTAATGTGACTTATGCCTTATTTAGGTGGAATCTATGAGGACAAGGACAATGCTAGGAAGGATGAGATCACCACCCATCTTACTGTGCTAGTGCAAAATGATATCTTTAACAATTTCTATGACAGACTCAAAGAGGTAAATAATCTATTGTAGTTAGCCTAGTTGTGTCAAGTAAATGCATGAAGCTTAGGCATGTCATGGAATCACAAGAGTTGAAAATGGCAAAATGCTAACCAAGCCTTTGGATGGTGCAGTTCATGTACTAAAAAACATTATATGCTACTTTCTTTTAGTGGTAGTGATGTGCCTTTTAACTAGTTGACTTAGGACTATTTTACATACCCAAAATTTAGATGATTGAATACCAAAATGGTTTGATAACAAGCTAGATTTTGACCTCGAGGGTATCTCCATTGTGATACGTGTATTTTAATTTCTGCAGGATTGTTTGATTCCTCTTGTAGGATCTTGGTGGTACGCATGGTAAGATTTAGGTTAATGATTTTATACTACGATGGAGCATGAACCGTAACTAGAGAATCATTTGCTTGACTAGCTAGTATGTTGTGTATCCTAGCAAAGGCTTTTTTTTTCTGTCAGCTTTTTGCAACTTCAGGGTCGTTAATGACAATGATTCTAAATGTTAGTATTTGATATGCTAGTTAACTTAAGATGTGCCATGCGTAAGGCTGCAAACATTTGAACTCCGAAAACATTTTTTTCCTGAAAGTTCATCGTGACAAGATTCAAATAAATCATTGTTATTTGGTTTTGGATTTCCTAGGTCCAAGTGTTTGAGCCATACACATTCTTGGATGGAACCGAGGGCATCTGAGTCGATAGCAAGAAATCGTACAGGAGGCTTTCTGGTCAATATCATCCTGATAAAAATCCTGATCCTGGTAAAATGTTTAAACCACCCGTTTGTAATACTAATGCTGCTAAATGAAAAATGTATGTACAACCTTAATTTTTGTCTTGTGCTTTGCCCTTCACTTTCCTAGAGGCCCATAAGTACTTCGTTGAATTTATATCCAAGGCATATCAAGCATTAATTGATCCTGTATCTCATGAAAATTATGAGAAGTATGGTCATCCGGATGGCGCCGAGTAATGTGAACATCGATTATTCCTATCATTTAACTGAAAACTGAACTTTTTCATGCATGCCCGAAGCTAACATGAATATCTTTGATCAGTATGGTTCGGGGGATGCAAATGGGCATCGCTTTGCCCAAGTTCTTGCTGAATATGGATGGTGCATCTGGTGGGATAATGCTTATAGGAATAGTTGGAATTTGCATACTCTTGCCCTTGATGATAGCGGTTATTTATTTGTCAAGGTCATAAAGGTATACAAGGAATTATGTCATGCATCAAACTCGTCCACTTATTACTACTTTATGAAGCTTTCTCTAGCTCCAAGGTATGAACTTACAAACACCTCATTTTAAAAATTGGGCATTTGGATTTTCCATTTCTTGTGAGCCTTATGAGTTGGCATGACATATCTGTTGCTTTAGTAGATTTTATTGTTGAAATGAAACACTTACGCCATCATGCGACATCTCGAATGTTAGACATGACAATAATAATCCCATGAGCACTGGAGCATGTTTGTAATATCCAAAATTCACGTTATGATTATTGTCCTTTGTTTGAGGCTTTGAGTATTATGATATGATCCAATAAGCAAGAATTTTTTTTGTTATTTTTGCTTTTGTGACTTAAGTTAAGCATTTTGACTTTTGGGCATAATATAGTTGCACAATTCATATTTTATTTGTATTTTATTGATTGGAGGGAAAAAATTAACATTATGTGTGTCCAAAAACACTGTAAATTGACGCGTCACATATTCACATGACCAGTTCTTTTGGATGGCAAGTTTTAGAGTCGCCAGAAACCGTATTGGACTAACAGTAAAACCTCCCTTCATGCAAGTTTCACTGTAATGTTTATAATTTAGCTGAGATCCTGTAGTTGCTCACCGGTTTTCCTCTGGAATGCAGGCTGAAATTGATTCACATGCAATTTATGCTCAAATTCTGCTGCAACCAAAAACAGATTTGAACATTAGGTGCAAACTTCAATTGCCCATAATTTTGTCTAATCTAAAAGGCTTGATTTGTTTTCTGAATTTTCTAGAGGAAATATTTTTCTTTCTTTCACCCTCTTGATTTAGGTTCACCCCATCCAATGTGTTGTCATCTACTACATTTGTAGTTTGTCTGTCAGTCATCCAAATTGAAACATTTCTCCTACAATTGGAATTTATTGTGTACAATTTTGAGGTTTCTTTTTCTGTGTGACAGATCCTGAGAGAAGCAGTGAGCTAGATTGGGGAAGGAGATTTCAGATAGTCAATGGGATTGCTCGAGGCCTACAATAAAAGCATATTTTGGTTTATCTAGAGGGTGAGCTCTTAAATGCCTCATCATCTATTTTTCATTATATGTCTACATGATGATTTTTCTTAATCAACTATTATATCCTTAACTGCCTCTTAAGACCACCAGTACATACATGTACTGATCTGATACAAGCACGAAAACTGCTATTATGATATTACTAACATTTCATGATTTCTTTCATATGATCATTTTAAATGAGATACCAAAGTAAGCTATTCTACCCCTTTGGCATTTTGAATGTGGTTGTGGAGAAGAGTATGGTGTTGATAACTTGTGGTTGTAAGCCAATGTATCTGTGCATATTACTACTTGTGACGCTCAGTTTGAAAACCAAGTATTGATCAGAGTGTTATATGTGATATCACTTCACTAGGTCCGAGATGATATAAGCAACCTCAATAAGACTGCTGCTGAGCATTCCAACAATGTACAAAGTGAAACCACCAAAATTCATGATTTTACATCTTCTATGAGAGCTATGTCGCCGCCTTCACTGTTTATGACATCAATCGCCTACATGATCCGTGAAAGACGTCCTATTCTAAAATATCATGTTAATGATCAAGATGCAATTCAAGAGCATATATTACTAAAGGTCCATTCAAACCTTTTGCACATGATTTCCCAAAAGAAAGATCGGGGATCGATTCAACTATTGTTGGATGTACAATCATGATTGGATTGAGTATAGTATTAAGAAGGATGCTGTTTTGCTTCATATGCTATTTGTTCAAGAAGTCTACATTTACTTTTGATGGTCGGAAGAATTGGAATATAGGAGAGAAAGCATAAGCATATGGGTTCTAAGGCACATATTGCAATTACATTGGCTTTATAAATCCCAAGAATTGATTATAATATTGAGAAGTGGAGTGATGAGGATCTTCGCCTTTATACAAAAGGTTGACTTATTCACTTAGGTGTATCAAGTTTCTTTTGCATCAAGGGTTGGCCGACATGATGAAAGTGAAGAATCTAAAATGAGGGAACTTCATTGAACTTTTGAAATTTCTTGCCGGAAATAGTGAAGAAGTGAACAAATATGTTTTGGACAATGCTCCGTAAAACTTAACTTGCAAATTATTCGTTGTGCCTTAGAAACTAGAAAGAAAATAATTGAAGAGCTTGGTGATGAGCCCTATGCAATTTTAGTGATGAGTCTAGTGATATATCACATAAAGAACAACTAGCTCTTTGAATGTTGATAAATTGAAGGCCATGCGCTTTTATTGAGTTGTTCATGTAGATGATACTACCTCTTTATCACTTAAGGATGCAATTGAAGCTTTACTTGTTAGTCATGGCTTGACTATGACTCAAACTGTGGTCAAGGATATGATGGGGCTAGCAACATGAAAGGAGATATTAAAGGGTTGAAAACATTGATCATGCAAGAATCGCTTATTATATTCATTGTTTTGCTCATCAACTCCAATTGGTTCTTGTTGTCATGCAAAGGAAATGATTGCAAGACTTTTTTGATCAAATATCTATCTTGTTGAATATTGTGGGAGTTTCTTGTAAGCGCCATGACATGCTTAGAAATGCTAGGCTTGAGAATGTGAAGAAAGCACTTGATTGTGGTGAAATTGAATCTAGAATGGATTACATCAAGAGATGGGTTTGTTTTCGAGATACTCGATGGGGATCTCATTATAAACTATATGCATCATTACTATGTATGAAGCAATCCATGATGTGGATCTTGGGGATGATCCTTTCGCATTAAAGGATGATTGGACCAAAATAGATTTTGTGATCGAGCATTTGAGAACTTTGAGTTTGTTTTCTTTGCACACTTAATGTATATTGTTCTTGGATATACAAATGAGTTATCTCGAGTGTTTGCAAAGAAGAGACCAAGATATTCTTAATGCAATATCACTTGTTAATGTGGCAAAGAAAAGAATGCAAGAATTGAGGGATGGTTGGGATAACTTGAGAAGGTCACTTCCATTTTGTGATAGACCTGGTGTCAAGTTCCTACTATGGATGGTGATTATGTTCCTTTTGGAAAATCAGCAGGAAAGCTAGCAAACCAATGATGACCACTTCAAGAGAAGTATATATTGGTGTCATTGATCAAATAAGTCAAGAACTTGATAATCGGTTTGATGAGATTAATATGGAGTTGTTGTCTTGTATGTCGGCCTTCAATCCTTCTAGGTCATTTGATGCGAAGCTACCTAGGAGTTCTACCCAAAGGAGTTCTCAAATAATAATTTGCTCACTAATTACAGCTACAAAATTATATTGATGACATGAGACAGATGATAGCTTCAAAGGTCTAGACAATATTGTTGATCTAAGCTTGTTGAAACAAAGAGACACAAAGTGTATGTATATGGTTTATGAGCTCCTCAAATTGGTATTGCTTAGTCAACGCAAGTGGTTGAAAGGGTATTTTTTAATGGTTTTTGAAGAAATCAGATAGTCTTGGAGCCCTGATTGTCTAGTTCATCTTTCATTGAGCGATATTTTCTTTGAAGCACATTGATGAAGATGATATAATCAAGACATTTATGTCCAAAGTGCGAGTAAAATATTCAGAAAAGCATTGTAAGTCTTCGTTCTCTTTTTATGCCTTATTTCAATTATCGGTGTGGCTTTTGAATTATTTAAGTATACTTAGCGGATGGTTTGAAACTTAATCCATAGAAAAATATTAAGCCCTTATTCATTTCAAAGGATATATACAATCATGTTGTCAATTTTACAATTATTACGATTTACTAAAATGAATTTACCGAATTGTATATTTTTAGATGGCATACTAGACAAAATCCTAGATTCATGCTAAAGTGTCAATAAGACTGCTGCTGAGCATTCCAACAATGTACAAAGTGAAACCACCAAAATTCATGATTTTACATCTTCTATGAGAGAGCAATGGAGTCCTACATGGAGAGAACTGAAGATGCATTCCAGCAAAACATATCCTCTATCGAACAAAAGAGCATGCTGCTTGGTGGAAAATCCTCAGCAATGGTTAGTGTGTCTGTTTTGACAGCAAGTAGCGGTAATAACACATATTCCTTATTCTGCAGCAAGACAAGGACAAAATTATGCTCAGAACAATGGAGTACCGCTCAAAATTCAGTATTGGCATTGGAAGAAGCAACGCGGAAGCCACAGGTTCAGTCATAAGGTAATTGTAATTATTAGACAATTATATTAGGCAATTATTAGACAATTCAGTACTGGCACTCGGTCTATGCTAAATATGTCCCCCCTTTGAATGAAGTGATGGAAATGAGGCGAACAACCAACTTCATACTAGATTTTCATCTACCGTCGCCACAACACTTGAAGATACTGATATTGCCTTGCAAGCGAAGCTCTTGTTTGCTCTATTGACGGTACTATCTCTTTGCAGTTGCTTCAATTGCTTGAATGTATGACTATGTATGGTGTATTTTCATCACCGACGAATGCTTTGTTTGCCAGATTCACTAAAATTGGACCACGGCGTTTGTGAGAAGGTGAAGCCTATCATCATCGCATCACAAGCCTGCGCGACATGCAAAGCAGGCACCATGAGAAGACGGTGGAAATATCTAGGAATGCCAAGAGATCGCTCGGGGATGATTACAAAGTGAGCATTTCGGTTTGGGTGAATCCTTTCGTCTGGCTGCCAGTTAGTTTAGACATCTGACGACACACATATTTTGTTGTCTGTTTTATCATGCACATAATAACACAGGTGGACGAACCAACTTGTTCAACCTCCATGCCACAAGGCGGGAGATTAGCATCGAGCAGCGAATCAATCGAGGGGTTGGTAACTCCTCCACTGGAAGACCTTGTCAAGTCATTCTGGGACAGCAGTAGAACGCCGTCGAAACTGGCGAATGGAAATGGGACGAAGCACTTGATTCTCCCAGAGAGTTCCTCTCACTACAATCAACTAGAACTAGTGCTAGTGTGCGTATACGCATGCATTTATTTTAGTCGAGTTGTTGAGTGGTTGAAGATCTCTTGGAGCCCTGAGCTAGTTCATCTTTTCGTTACGATATTAAGCCATTTGGATCATGATAATAATACATTTTCCAAGCGATTAAGAAAATTGTATGTTTTAAAATTCTGATTAAATGGTGCAAACTACACTATTCTGACAGCATAATTACATTTTATTAGTATTTTACATATTTCTAGATGCCTAATCTGCCCTCATGCTAATAGTGTCAATATATGGAAAAGAGACAATCAAGGGCACTTAACGGAAAACATACATCAAGGAAACTTAAGTCGTACATCAAGAGCACTTAGCCGGAAAAACATACATCAAGGGTAGGGCCGGTAATACATCTTCGCCGACTCTAACTATCGGGTCTCCTCAAGATCAACGATAACCTCATCTAAAGACAAAAAGGGCAAGGTGAGTTAGTTGCATTGCAAATCAAAGCGAGTAAGGTGAGAAATGATACTAAGATGGATGGGGAATAAAAGATATCCTAACTTAACTTTTTCTCAAAACTAGTTTGGTAATTTGAAAATAATTTTAGACCAAAGGACTTGCTAAACTTAACGCCCATACTATCTCTAACCTACAGTCAGTATGGCTCTGATACCAACGCTTGTGGGAGCCTTCCCCGGGTTATTTCCGTAAGACCGAGGCATGCCCGTCCTTAAGGAGATAACTCAGGGTTCCCAGGTAAATGGATTCTAAGTTAATTCCATCTAAGTGAGAAGTCTTTCTTGAACTAGAGCCCGGTGATCATGTGTACCGCTCCGCAAGCACTACATGATTATCGGTTCTCTAAACAATCGAAGACCACACTTAGTGAGTTAAAATAGAATCCACAAACAGCAAGCTTAGGATCATGTTGGCTCCCAAGATCAACGACCAACATGCCCCAAACTCACATAACGCATTGATCATATCCATACAACACTCATACATTCCTAGTTCAAAAGACATACAACATAATAGTTTAAGTCTACAACTATTACAAGAGGCCCGGTCGGCCAAATTCAAATAAGTTCTTAAAATAACAGCGGAAGCAAGTAAATAAACCAAAAGGTCCAGCATGGTATGCCCCATAACCCATCGGCAACCGACTGGGAGTTAAATGATAGGACTACTCGTTAGCGTCACCTAAATCGGCGCTAATAAGCTCATAAGGCTCACAATCCTCCTCACCTGAAATTGCAGCAACTGGATTGAGTACAAAGGTACTCGCAAGTCTTACACAAATAAAAATTAGTTATGCATAAAGATTGTTCCAAAGGATGGCTCATATTGGCTTAGTTTTGCGAAAGGACGCAACAATTTAACGACCTACACATACTAGTTTTCAATTGCCATTTTGTAAACATATTTGAAATAGAAGTAAAGCATGTGAATAATTGATAAATTGAATAGCAAATGAATTCACAAACACCGTAGTGGCTGCCCACGATGATAAAACAAAAATGTATGAACATCCCATTCATACCAAACCAATAGTACCCACAAGTTTAAATACATAGTCTAACAATAGCAACCATATAACTCAAATGGTGCGTCCATAACATGACACGGCTATTGAATAGATTTATACCTGCGGTGTACTACTTTACCCACACGACTTGACTAGCCCGTAAGCCTCCGGATGCCTCCAAAATAGCACACTTCCTTAGGTATGCGGTAGGGAGAATCGAGATACGGTCATTTTCGCAAGAAGACCCTATTGAGCTAAGTCCCCCATGTGAGATGGTTCCTTTCCTAGTACAAGCGTGTGATAGCACTTGCTAGGGGCTGCCAAGTTGTATTGGAAATACTGATGTAATGAACACAAGGCAAATGGTGCGTCTCACACTATAGAAAATTACATCGGCTCCTAAGGAACATAGGATTTCACTGTCGCTATGTCCTTACACCACCATGAGACTTAACACAATAAAATCTCCCCTACTTAACCATACAGTACACATATCCCGTGTGGTAGCATGAGTTTTACTTGAATCAAAGATGTTACCAAAGTTCGGTCCTTAATGGTCCGGGACAAGACATCCACAAACCCAAATCGGTACGAAAGCACCATCTCTAACAAGCACTTGACCAGACCCCACAACTCATTTAAGATGACAACATTTAGTTCTCAAAGACAGAATCACGAAGATCTCGGAACAAAAGAATATAAGAGTTTGAGTGTTTCCCATAATTGTTGTGTTATTCGACAATCAAACTACCGTTCTAGACTTGCATGGCTAAGCAACTCGAATAATATATAATTCACACAATCCTATCTTAAGCATGTGGTACTGGAGTTATTCAAGATTAGCCTCAATTAATAGAATATAACTATTCTACACAGCATAAAAATAGCGACATTAACAAAATAGCATGCAAGCAATTATCATTGCACTAACTTAACCAAAAGCTGGGATCAAATATGATGCAAAAGAAAGTTCAAATGATGCTTGCCTTGCTGGTATCTTAGCTACTCACTCTCGAAGCGTAGGAGTCAATATCGATTACTCGAATCTAGAGAAATAACGATATCGATAAACACCGAAAATACTTCAAAAATCAAATGCTCAAAAATGCATGATTTTTCTACAGATGCCTAGTGCGTGATTTTAGATGAACACAGGTGAAAGATTTATTCCAATTGGAGTTAGTGTGTAATAGTTATGGCCATTTGAAAATCAGATTTCAATATGTTCAAGTTTAAGTAATTTAATTATTTGGCCAAAATTTTTGGAGTAGTGGGGATACAAGGATTATATGGATAACTAGGGAATATTTTTATAAGTCCAAAACATTCGGTTTAACTCATTTGGAGCTTTTAAGAATTAGTCATGCGCTTTCCAAGTTAACAACCTTTTCCTATTGTAAAAATAATAGGTTTAAGGATCACTCTCCAAAATAATAATTTTGCTACAGAGAAATGTTTGAAACCAGTTCCATAATAAAGTCCATCAAAAATGAAAATTATCGAATTAGTTTCATCCATTTTGGAGTTGAGGAGAATTAGTTATGTAGTTTTGAAGTTATTCATATTTTTCAGAGGGTAATTTAATGGATTTCGAATTTCCTAAAGTATTTACCACTTTTCTTATCGAGCACGTGCTAGCCGTGACAAGCGGACCGATGAATAGTGTGTTTCCTTATTTAACTCGATTTTAATTCCTAAAGCGGCATGTGGGACCTAGCATCATAGACACGGTCTAGTAGACTCGATCCACCGCGCTGCGTTCACGCAGACACGTGCTTAAGACCATGGGCCTTGGTCACCGCCGCAACGTTAAACTTAACGTCTCTGTTTTACGTGTGTGGGGCCGCATGTAAGTGACCTATTAGTGCGGCTATGACATCACTTAATGGCTAAACAAACATTAGTTGTTTAATGACCGAATCGATGGACTAATGATGAAGCAATGGTGTTGTCGGTGTCCAACAATGGTCCCGCCTCCTTGCTTGGCATCTCATGGCGATTCTAGCCACAATGCACGAGCTACGGCCAGCTACGGGCTCCTAATAGCCTTGCGCATCTAATGAGGGTGGTCTCGTCGGCTGAGCCTTCCTAGAACGGCGGTGTGCCGGAGTTAAACGGCGGCACAACTTTGGCCAAAGTACATGCAGCAATATGAGCTCTGTAGGGACTACTAGGGTGCTACCTAAAGCTTGGGAAGAGGCCGAGGTGGTCGGAGCTTGGCCGGCGTCGAAGGTGTCCATCATGAGCTTGCGGTTCACGCGAGAGGTCGACTAGAGCAGAAGCAAAGAGGAGAAGTGAATGGTCAGGATAGCTCTAGTGAAGTCCAAAGATGGTGTACAAGCAAAGAATCGGCTAAAAGCTTACCACACCGGAGATGGGGAAGATGACTAAGGTTTTGGCCGAAAATAAAACAAACTCCGAATCCTCGAGCTCCTGTCATGCCAAGGCAAAATTAGTTGAGGGGAAAAGCTCAGCAGGTTAAGGCATACAAGGTGACGCGTGAGATTAAGGATAAGCTCACCCGGAAACTAGGAATGGCACAACGGTGTCCATGGGGGCGTGTTCCTGAGCTGAAGAAGACACGAAGATGGTCCAAGCGCTACAAGCAAGGACATGAGCTGGGTTCAGCCAAAATGGATACGGCATTGAACAAGGAGCAGAGAGGGACCACGCGGTTGAAGCTCACCGGAGTAGAGAGCGAAGGAGAGCCTCTTCTTCCTCAGCCACCGAGAGGAAGAATGAGTTGAAACGAGGTGAAGGAGGGTATTATCCCCGGAGATTGGTGAGTGGGAGGCGGCCAATCGGCGGCCTTCGGGGTTGGCCAAATTAGGCGGTGGATTGATGCCGTGTGGAGCTAGGCAGAGCATGGCCTAGCGATGGCGTCATGGCCGCTGTCTTGTGCGCATGAGGGGTTGAAGACGGAGCTGACAAGTGGGGGCCACCGTTAGAGACTTCTGACACGCGACGCGCGAGTTCAAGAGAAGAGGAGGTCGAGGGCCGTTGGATCACGATCGAGGTGGTCGTGGGACCGTTGGATCTCCATCGAGCGGTCAACCGAGAGAAGGGTGGTCGCACCATTGGATTTTGATCGAATGGCTCACGCTTGGTCGGTTAGTTGATTTGGTCGAGTCGACTCGCCGAGTCCGACTCGAGCCTGAGGATCGATGTAGGTGTTAGGGTTTGACCGATTTAAATTCAAACCATTCCAATTTGACCAGGCTAGTAAAAATAAGAATAAAATTCCTAAAAATCCAAAATAATTCAGAGGTGTTCCTAGGAAGGTGTAGTGTCCATAAAAAATATTAAACCCTACTGTTCAAGATAAATTTTGTTCAGTTTAAATCCAAACCCGAGATAGGTTATTGGATCACATTTGAATTTTGTGAGAGTTAAAACCTTTCCCAAAAATTTGGGAAAAATTATTTTAATTCTTGATAATTAATGCAGTATTTGTATAAATTATTTCCAGAGGAACTTTTGTAGCATTTGTTTTAGTTTTCTTTTGATGTTCATTTCTTTATGTGTAGGTTCAAGACTTGAACAAGATTTTCCAAGTGCAATATCTTATGCAATGCTTGAAAACGATGATGCATGCTCATGAGATGTAAAGTAAACCTCTTTATTAAATTGAGGACGTGACATTATAGGCCCACCTTCTGATTGCTTGATTGATCTTAGGCCCAGGAGATTAACTCAGGCCCTGTAAAAGTTTAGCTTATCTATTAATAAGCAAATAAAGATATACCCGAATAATTGACTAGTTAACAATCCTTGTCAATGTTGCCTGAGGATTTGGATGAGCATGCCGCTAGACTTTTGGACTTTATACATATTATGCTTCCGCTGTTCAATTCGCTACATCGGATACTTGAGCTTTTTTTAGCCGGTCGGTCCTTATGATGTAAAGTTGTAATCGCTTAAGTTATGTATCATATTTGTTTCATTTTATATGTATGGATGTGTATGCCAACGTTGTGGATGTGTGTACTAGCAACTGATCATGGGACTAGTACGATACACATACAAGGGCTTCGAGTATTGAAAGCCCGTGGTGCAACAAATAGCTCATGGTATATATGCACAATCTTTATATTTGCTAATTGGAGGCACTCCTAGAAACCTCCACATTAATCTTAGAAAGGTAAAAGTTAGAAATTCCACGTTAATCATCGAAAAGGAAAACATCTCAAACATTAACCTTTTAGAGAAGCACATAAATACCGTAGTACATACGTTGATTGAGATAAGTACATACGTTGATAGAGACAGTTTGGAGTCGCTGCTGCCTGTGCATGTGCTGTAGGAAAGAACCAAATTTTTTCTCAATGTATTAGCTTTCTATGCATACACGCATAACGGACTCCCTCTAACATGATAGAGACAAGTACATACGTTGATAGAGACAAGTACATACGTTGATAGAGACAGAGTTTGGAGTCGCTGCTGCCTGTGCATATGCTGTAGGAAAGAATCAAATTATTTCTCAATGTATTAGCTTTCTATGCATACACGCATACCGGACTCTCTCTAACTTGAATTCAAGCATGATTGGCACAGTGGCAGAATCGGCAGAATGCTATCTATTCCATCTTTTACATTTTAAACTTTGTTAGCAATTCCAAATTTGCTATAAATTTATAATCTGAATAAATAAGAACTTTAAATTCGGAATCAAGATGGTAAAGATATTTTTGAGCGAAAAATGGTAAAAATATATTATGCGTGGTATATGGTATTCAAATATATGTACATAAATTCAACTCCTCCAGAAAACCCATGTTGACTTTATGAGAGATAAAGCCTATAAATTACAACATTGATTTGTAAAAGTAAAAAATATCTATATTAATATATAAAAGAAACTTATAGACTAGAGGTCCCAATACACGTGCATAGAAGCCATGTTCCATAAGGAATAGAAGAAGTCGAGAAGAAAGTAGAGATCAAATTTGGCTTGATGCACACATGCACCAATTTGTGCACTCGAGCAAGTTCTCAAGCAAAACCGATACAATTACATATTAGTGGCACGACATGAAAAGATTAAGCAGTCAAAGCCATCGCGTTGTATACACTGTTGTTGTGGAAATAAATGAACATCCGCTTGATTTATAGTTAATTCTGTAATTAAAAATAATCACAGCAATAATGCAAAAAAGATTAATCCCCGATAACTTGGTTGAGTTTGAAACAAGTCTGAACACTACCTCACAAACTTTTATATCATCAAAGAACTACGAGTAAAATGAAGAAATATATTATAAAAATTACTAGGCGTGCATGCGCACGGTTTGATGACTAGTACTGGCTAACCGCCGTACGACTTGATTAATCAGTTCATGGGACTCGTCGAACAGGATGTAACTCACACATATATATATGAATCTCTGAATGCTTGCGTGCTAGTACTAGTATAGTTTGTTTGAGCGAATATAAGGTAGGTAGGTAGCTGCGCTATAGATAGCACCAATTCACGTACACCACCTCAACTAACTATCTCTATCTATATGTCTCCCTTGACAAAATGACACAGACAACAGACGGACAAATATTGACAACTGATCGAAGCTGAATGCATGCCTACTAATCACTATAAATACCATCGTGCTGATCAGGCGAACCAATTCAAGCTAGCAGCTACGTACCTGAAAGTCGCTTGTTGAGCTAATTAAGCATGAGCACGAGCATGGCAGCCAGTGCCCTCGGCCTCGCCTCCTTGGCCGTCCTTGTCCTCCTGGCGCTCGCCGCCCCCTCGCTGGCCGGCGATCCCGACATGCTCCAGGACATCTGCGTCGCCGATTACAAATCCCTCCAGGGCCGTAAGTAGCGAGACGATTCTGATCTGATCGCGCTATATCATTAAATCTCTCAATTAACTACTTAACTTCTTTTTTACTTGTTCATCAACACGGTTTCTAATAAACAGATTTGACGATTACTTATTTTTATTGTATGTTAGCAAGATTTGATAAAACTATAATGCTATGAAAGTTTTTTTCCAGATCAACTTACTAATATCACTTCCATATAAAACATCGAAATATAGTTTTTGTAAATATTAGTGGTCAAAGTTATAAGAGTTCGTCTATACCTATTCTAAAACGACGTCTATTTGAGAACCGAGTAACTCCTCATGGAATATCATGCTCGCTTATTAATTTGCACGGATGCTCGCAGCATTGCGGCTGAACGGGTTCCCGTGCAAGAGGCCGGAGAACGTGACGGTGAACGACTTCTTCTTCGACGGGCTGACGACGGAGAACACCACCAGAAGCGCAGCGGAGTCGCCGGCGAACACCACCAGAAGCGCCGCGGGGTCGTCGGTTGTGGTGACGACGGCGGCGGACGTGGACAAGCTCCGGGGCTCAATACCCTGGTGTGTCCATGGCGCGGATCGACTACGCGCCGGGGGCTGAACCCGCCGCACACCCACCCGCGCTACGGAGATCGTCTTCGTGCTCGAGGGCTCCCTCGACGTCGGCTTCGTCACCACGGCCAACAGGCTCTTCGCCCGCACCGTCCGCAAGGGCGAGGTGTTCGTCTTCCCCCGCGGCCTCCTCCACTTCCAGAAGAACAGCTGCGCCAACTCGGCCGCCGTCGCCATCGCGGCGTTCAGCAGCCAGACGCAGGGCACGCTGTCCGTCGCCGACGCGCTCTTCGGCGCCACGCCGCCACTGCAGGCCGACGTGCTTGCCCGGACGTTCCAGATCGACAGCGGCCTCGTCGACTCCATCAAGTCCAAGTTCCCACCCAATTAAGCAGCACATGCATGCATCCATGCTCTATTTCATTGTTACTCCGACCTCCGTTGGTTCCTTCGTTTGTATTTTGCTCCGTCTCGTCTTAAGTTGGTGTGATCACGCATCAACTACTTGATTGTTATTGCTCCTACGTACCTCGATCGTGCATCAACTACTCGTGATATGTTTGATGTTTTAATTACACATGCAGTAAACAACAGACAAGCTTATCTATTATATGTTTTGTCCTTAACAATGTGAATACGTGATATCTATCTGTTACTGATACTAAGATAACAACGACGTTTCACGCATTATTCTGAGGAAAAGAAGAGAAAATGCAAACCGCTTATTTAATTGTGAAGATTAATTAATGGGATAATTAGATAAATGCCACTACAACCGTCCCTAGTTTGAGAAATGACACTACAATCGTAGGGCTCCGTAAAGTGCCACCGCAATCATGGGGAATGGTGCCGCTAGAGGAGGAGGAAGGAGGCGGAGGCAGATGGTCCTAGAAATATGTCATTATCATGTGAGGTGTTACTACTACGAAAAGTCTTTATAAGCGGTTTAAAAACATCATTATAGATGGTTTCGTGAGCTGTTTGAGTTTATAGGTCAGTAATAACATGAGATCATCACAGACAGTTTTTGAACCGTCTATAATGCAGACTATCACAGATAGTTATTAACTCAAAACCGTATATGATAGTTCACTATCACAGACCGTTTTGATGAGGTCATCACAGACGGTTTTCGGTTTTGAACAAATGCGTGATCTGTTATCACGAGATGGTTATTAACTCAAAATAAATCGCATGATAGTCAACTATCCTGAGCGGTTTGTAGATATGCTTGATGTCTTAATTACACATGCGATAAACAACGAGATAAGATTATATATTATATGTTTTGCCCTTAACAATGTGTATACGTGATATCTACACCTTTCTTGATAGTAAGATAGCAACCATGTTCCCTCTAAGAGGCTAGAAATTCACGCATTATTAGGAAAAAAAAAAATGCAACCGCTTATTTAATTGTAAAGATTAATTAATGGAATAATTAGATAAATGCCACTACAACGTCCCTAGTTTGAGAAATGACACTACAATCGTGGGGCTTGGTAAAGTGCCACGCAATCATGGGGAATGGTGCCGCCCGAGAGGAGGAGGGAAGGAAGCGGAGGCGGTGGTCCTAGAAATATGTCATTATCATGTGAGGTGGTACTACTACGAGAAAGGTCTTTATAAGCGGTTCAAAAACATCATTATAGATGGTTTCGTGAGCGCTTTGAGTTTATAGGTCATAATAACATGAGATCATCACAGGCGGTTTTTCGAACCGTGCGTGATCGGATTATCACGAGCTTATTAACTCAAAACCGTATGTGATAGTTCACTATCACAGACGGTTTCATGAGGTCATCACAGACGGTTTTCGAACCGACGTCTGTGATGCAGACTATCACAGATGGTTATTAACTCAAAACCATCTGTGATAGTCAACTATCCTGAGACGGTTTGTAGATGAAACTCTGTGATAGTTGATATCCTGACGGTATGTCCTAAGGACCATCGTGTAATTTTTTGTATTGCTATATCTATTTACGTTTGTTGGCTAGCCTCGGAAATGCTAGCCATGCTGGCAATCTGAAACACAAGTACATGTATACATCCAATTCACATGCATTTCGAACAAGTACATCAATTCACATTCATTTGAAAAAGCACATGATCCAATTCACATTCATTTCAAAACGCATCCAATTCACAAATAAATTAAATAAAATTAACCATTCATGTACATTTACACACATGTACCATTAAGTTCAATATTATCCCAATCAATTTCAATCTACATTGTGGAACTTCCCATACGGATTTATGACCTCACGGTTCAAGAATATAAGCAATCATCATCGAATGTTTATGAGTGGCTTTGTTCTAATGCGATTGTATCGATGCTCACAAATAAGCTCTGAAGATTAAATTCGTGCATATATTAATTGATAAGTTTGAAATAATTATTGTAATATTGACAAACACGAGGATCATTGGTGTAGCTGCAAAAATAGAATTGGTTAGTTCAAGAGGTGTTATTATGAAGTGTTATATAGGATTAATGTGTAGTAGCGAATCTGAGAAAATTTAGATCGTATGCAAAATCCTTCCTTGCAATTCCTCAAAGTATCGTGAGCACGACCTCGTGTTTCTAAGAAATTAGCCATGGCCATTGCAAAGGAAGGAAAGATTACAATAGAGTTATCTATGGAGGAAATGTGTTTACCCGTTGATTAATTGTCGGACAATTGTGAAGTCGTGTGCGGCCCTCTTTAGGGAATCTAGTTGTATTACCCTGTTACATTTTGGTATAATTACAATTAGAATCCAATGGAACCTATCTGGTATATCGTCATGGTCATTAAACCTAAGTTTGTGTTGCTTATAAAGTACAAATCAACATATAACCACTAGTGTAGCGATTACTCACAGTTGTAGTATAAAAGTATGAATTAGTTTTGCGGATATATATATGTGTGTGTGTGTGTGTGTGAACGTAATTAACCTAAGCTAAGCAATAGTAATCGGTAATTAGCGTAAGTAAAAAAAATCCATTAAACCAATACCAAAGCATAATCTCAGGTCAATTATCAATCACATAATTAACACTGGACATTATAATTTGTGGAAACATCATTTCACAACACCAAAGTTTATATAAAGGTTACAACCTTAAAGGCTTTACAAGTCCATTTACAAAGTGGAATTACAATATTACAACCCAACACTTGTTACGAGGATTAATTTTACAACTCATTTATAATATAAATTAAAATAATTAATTAAATTGCAAATTAATAATCTTGCATTCATACCACTAAAGCCCTCCTTGTCATCTCATCCAGGTCATCCCCACCTTCCCTTTGTGCAACAAAAGCTTAGAAAGTATTTAGCGAAAAGCAAATTATTAATTAGAATGAAGATTGCCGTCGGTTTCCCGAAGTCTAGAAGGATTCCTTATTACCCTAGGTCAACGGTCCTCGATCACCAAGGTACCACGACCAATTAGAGTTAGTCGGCCCTTGATAATTAAGATATCTAGGCCAACCTAAGTGAATAGACACCTTTTACTTAGGGTCTCATCATGCGGTCATTAAAGCCCAACACCCACTTTCTTCGATTTGCTTCAATAGTAGTAGAATCCTCTGTGCATCTCCTTTTAATTCCACCTGTTCAAAACATCATTGGGTATCATCGAACCCACTTACACGTGTATCAACTTATCCCTACATGAAACCCAAAGTATGGTAGCCAATCACCCTTGCACCAATAGTTTTAGCTCATATAGTTCACGATGGAAGGCGAAATGGATAGGAACATGGTAAATGGGAATAGGATCCTTGTAAAGGAAATACGAGAAAAGATAAGAACAATGAAGCCCTCTCTTAGATCCCAATCCGATAAGGCCATTTCTCACTCTCAACACATTCATTACCTTCACAATTTGAAAGAGAAAAAGAAACAACCAGAGCTCCCTCAACAACGCCACGACTTAGCCAACACCCAAAACGCAAAGGGAAGCAAAAGGGACAAGAAAACACCACACCGGTCATCACCACTACTACGATGACCGACCGCCGACACTACCATCCCAGCCCCAATTGAACCCAACAAGGTAGCCAACTTTCTTCCCCACCATTGTTTTACCCAACCAAGAATACATCAGGTTGAGCCATCAAATACATGCATCAATCA